>CM062820.1:1614347680-1614592853 GCA_031772625.1 Pinus tabuliformis | reverse complement strand
TATGAATCCAACTTTTGTAATGGATTTGAACCTTTTTGACTGATGATACAAAAACAGATAGACTAGAACAGATTGATGTTTGAAAGACCATTCAACACTGAATTTTAGGAACTGGTCATGGATGACATCTGATAAAAATTGGCTAAATTTAAAAAGAATCGAGGGTTTCTTTCAGATGAAAAAATTGATAGAAATCCAAGGATGAATTCATCTACCCATTGATCAGTTTGATACCCTAAAAGACAAGAAACCATAGAAATAACTTGCCTAGACATCTTTGGAAAAATTGCAGAAGAATATGGTGGGTTGGTTCTGGGAAATTCTGAATTTTTAGGTACAAAAGACTCAAAAATATGGGATCACTGCTGAAAGGTAAACTTTTGGTAAATTTCCATGAGGGAATCAGTTGAAAAAGGATGAAGGGGGCCTTGGGGATTGATCTGTGACACTTGACAATTAGATTCAAGGGTTATTGAGAAAAAAAAACATTGTTTTTGGCCACTATGGCTCTTTGGCTTGGTAAGTAACAACTCTTGCACCAGGTGACGAATTCGAGAAAATGATAGATTTGGGGAAGACAAAATTGGGGCAACATTGACTCCCAGAAGAAAAATTCATCACTGGCATCCTCAAATTTTTGATATGCCCAATTATGGAGTTCGTAGAGATCGAATTCACATTGGGTTTCAGTAATTTTATATTGTGTATCAATCAAAGGGAGTTTATATAGGTTGATCACAGGGGGGCAGGGTCAGACTCTCTACATCTATTTTTGATTTTCCCTTTTGACTAGCTATTTCAAGAAATTAATAGAACAAATAATAACTTAAGAAATTACCTAATCGAATTGATGGCTGATAGCATAGAAGATTTTTGAGATGGTCGTTGTTTGATCTGTCAGAGCTCTTTGGGCAAACATAGTGAAAGCATGAGTAATGGAGTGATAGCAAAGAGTTTCAATGGTTTAATTCAGATTACCTTTATTGGCGAGTCAAATTTTATTAATTGGAACACTGGCGGGAACATTAAATAAGTTAATAGATAAATCTGCTAAGTTATCATAAGGTTTGGTGATGGTTATTTTAGCGGGAGCGATAAGAGAGGTATTGGCAGTAGGCCAAAGTGGTTTGCAGTTGGGGGGGGGGGGGGGGTAGGCGGTAAGTGGTTTAGAATGGGTGGGGGCGAGGGTGGGTAGGCAGTCAGTAGTTTAGGATGGGTGAGGGGGGGGGGGTGGTTAGGTGGTAAGTGGTTTAGGATGGGTGAGCGGGGGGGGGGGGGGGGGGTTGTTAGGCGGTAAGTGGTTTAGGATGGGTTTATGATGGGTTTGGGGGGGGGGGGGGGGGTCCCACAATGCGTGGGAGTGCACCACATAATGAAATACGATAAAGGGAAAATAATTTTGCAGACCCCCCCCGTTATCCGTGGGGAGTGTGGGGGGTCTCGCAATTGCTTGTTATCCATTGATCCGAGCGGGCGTAACTTTGGCCATTGAAAGTTGCTGACCATTTAACTCCTTTGGTGGCAATTCATTATTTGCAGAAAACAATAATTTAAACCAATTTTCTTGCATCGATACAAATTTTAAAAGTGACATTTGGACTTGATCAATTATTACAAAGTGTAGAAATTAAATTTTAACTACATTTTTGAAAGAAACTTATGCATTTAAAATAATCAAATGCACACGTAAATTAATTTACAACATCGACTCCATCTGGGGACTACTCCCCCCTGTGGGATGCAGAAAACTTGCAGATCCATGTGCCTTCTCCCCTGGCTATGGAGTCTTTGCTGTGAAAAAAATCACACTTGTTCTGGAAATTTAAACAAAACCAAATATATACATTGTTGGTGATGAAAAACTTACTTGGTATTGAATGTAATGTTTTAAATATTTCTCATTGTCTAACAATGAGAAATATTCTCATTCCAAATTCCAAAGAATGAAGGTATTATTGCCTTGGAATTCTGCAATGCTGAAAGGTCCCAACCAAAGGTTGTCAAACTTTCCATGCTTTACTTTTTCTTCTCTTCTTGTATCCAACTCGAGAACTAAGTCACCTTGCCTGAAATCCCTCTCTCTAGCTTTTCTGTCAAACAAAATTTTCATCTTGTCCTGATATTGTATAAGTTTGTTTTGAACTTCTTCCCTGTCCCGATTTAGCTCAATAATCTGATTTTTCCTTCTTGAAAAATCACCAATGTCTTCATATGAATCCTACAAAAATTTTGTGACTGGAAATGTTATATGAGTATGGAAAATAACTTCTATTCCATAAACACGTTGAAAAGGATAGTTAGCAGTATAAATCTTAGGTGAAAATCTGTTTTCCCATACTGCATATTTCAAATGACTATCCCAATTTCTTTTATGATATGCTAACACCTTCATAATGACTTTGATTAAAAATTTGTTTGATGATTATGCCAAACCATTCCCTTGTGGATAATAAGGTGTAGAGTGATGTAAATTATCTGATATTTTTGAAAAAATTAGATCATCTTATTGCTACTAAAAGCTTGATCATTATCTGTCACTATTTGTCTCAGATAGTCAAATCTAGACATAATTTTTTCTTCAATAAATTTCATAACTACTGCATCTATTGCATTCCTTATAGGAATAGCTTCTACCCACTTTGTGAAGTAATTAGTTGTTGTAAGTATCCATATGTGTTGATTACTTGAAGAAGGCACCATTTCACCAATTAAATCTAATCCCCATTGCAAGAAATGAGCTTCCACTAAAAATGGAACAAGAGGGAGTGCTACTAACCTTTGTTTTCTTGCAAAAATATGACATGGAATACAACTCCTCACTTTTGATCCAACTTGTACAAACAACTTTGGCCAGTAGAATCCTGCTTTGAGTATTTTATGTGTTGTTTCTTTCCAAGCATAATGACCTCCACATACTCCATGAAATTTTTCAATCACACCTTTTGTTTCACTTTCGGTTAAATACAATAATAGAATATTTAATGGATCTTTCCAATATAGGTTTGTATTCACTATACAATATTTCATGGCTCTAAGCTTGAGGGATCTACATTGATTCCTCATGAATTGAAGAGGGTATTCAAAATCATGTAGAAAATGTACGATATATTTGTACCAATCTGACAATAAAAACTTTTCAACAATATGAACTGGGAGAAGGTTCTTGTGGTTTCTTCTCCTCTGAAACAAGAGAAGGTTCTTCTAGATTCTTCTCCTTTGAAACTTGCATTATTGAATTGATGCCCAAAATTTTTCAGTTTGATTATGTCAACAACTTAGCTAGACCCTGTCCTTTCACCAACTTTGTAGGTTTGATATCTAAATCAAATTCTAAGATCTTAGCAATCCATATCCCCCTCTTTCCATCTGTATTAGACTGAGTCAACATTGTCTTTACTACATTATTAGGCATATAATAAATGATGGGACAATGCAAGACATAAATTCTAAAAGCTTATAGAGCTTGTACCAAAGAATAAGCTTGTTTTTCTATTATGTCATATTTCAGTTTTGCATCCCTCATGACTTTGCTAAAGAAAGCAATTGGTTTCTCATGTTGATCTTCATTTCTCTGTAGCACAACTTCTTCTATGGTGGCATCTAAAGCAAAGGAGAAAATACTAAAAGTTTTGAATAATCAGGATTGGCAAGCACCGGTGCTTCAGAAATTGCTTTTTTTTGATAAGGGAAAAAGAGAATTTAGCTTGTGTGGTCCATTTGAATTCATTATCTTTCTTGAGCATATCAGTAATGTCTTTAACAATTTTAGCATAATTAGGTATGAACCTTCTTAAAAAAAGTATCTTCCTTAGGAATGACAGAATTTCTTTCTTATTTCTGCGTAGACTGATTACTTGAATTAATGAAACTCTTTTAGGGTCAATTGTAAGTACTTTTGAAATGATATGTCCTAAAAATTTCCCTTCCCTCATGGAAAATAATGGTTTTGAGTATTAAGATAAATCCCAAATTTTTGACATCTCTCAAAGACTTTCCTCAAATGTTTGATATGTTTTGCATCAGACTCTGAAAATACTGTCAAATCATCAAGGTAAATAACTATGAATTTGTTTACCTTACCAACAAATTCCAAATCCATGGCTCTCTGAAATGTTGCACCAACATTAATCAAACCAAAAGGCATTTTGGCATACATAAAAGTCCCCCATGGGGTTGTGAAAGTTGTCTTTTCTCTATCTTCTTGGCTGACCAAAATCTGATTGTATCCAGAAAAACCATCCAACATTGAAATCCTGTCAAAACCTGTTACTCTTTGAAGAAATTGATCCATCTTTGATAGTGGATAATTATCTTTCAATGACAATTTATTCAGGTTTCTAAAATCAATACACAATATTATTTCTCCATTCTTCTTTATAATAGGCACCAGGTTAGCTATCTATTCATAATATCTTAAAGGAACAACTATTTTTTCATCTAACAACTTCCTTACTTCTTTCTCAATAATAGGCAACAAAACTGGATTAATCCTTCCCATTTTTTGTTGAAATGGTTTAGCTTCTGGTTTCAAAGGAATTTCGTGTTCAATCATCATTGTATCATAAGTTTTCAGATCTTCATAATACCATGTAAATACATATTTGTATTCTTTGAACAAGTTGACATATTTTTCTTTAATATCATGAGGCAAAATTGTTGAGATTTTAACATTCTTTATTTCTTTTGCAGTGCCAATATTGTAATCTTGTATATCTTCTTGTTGTGAATCTAACAATGTAGATTTTGATACTTCATTTTGATCAAAATTTTTTCAAGAGGGACTAATCCCTTTGGAACATGGTTTTTAGGTAATTGGATGATATCATGATCAACCATTTTCTGTTTAAAATTCATATTTGGCTCATCAACATTTTCTTTTGTTTCATCAATGTTTTCTTCTTCAACATGTAAGGCGGAAAATTCATCAATGGCCTGTAAAAAATTCTTCAATTGCTCATCATCTTTAAAGACTTTTCAGTGCCTTAAATTATCCATAATAGAAGGCCTACATATCACTTCAATATGATACCGTAACTGTAAAGAATGTGGAATTTTGAAACTACTTGCAGAAACTAACAAGGAATCTGCATGAATATTATCTTCTCTTGGGATAGCTGAAATATTAACACTGGAAATAATTTTTCATAGAATCCCATACTTCATTTCTGTAAGCTTTGAGTCTAAGATGCTTTTTTTGACAGAGATTTCTAACCTGTTTCACTATCAATTATGAATCACGAAATATTGCTAGATTTTTCACTTTCAAATTTTTAGCCAACTCTAATCCCAAAATTAAAGCCTCATGTTCTGCCACATTATTAGTGACTTCAAAATCTAACTTAAAGGATTGAGTAATGCTTTTCTTTTCTAGTGCAATCAAAACAATTCCTACCCCGGGTCCATCTTTAGAAAAAGCTCCATCAAAATACATTTTCCAAACATCACTGTCTGAGGCTTGAGGAACATTTATGGCGTCTTCAATTTTGTTTTGTGGATTAAAATAATAATCTGTAGCCAAAATAAAACAACCTAGATCTTGATCAATAACATATATAGGATGATTTACTGCTTGATTAACTTTGCAGACAATGTTTATAAATCTGACTTCCCTATATAGCCTTAAATGTTCACCTCCATGCATAGGAATGGTAGCATAGTACATATCCATTTGTAAGATTCCTCCAAGCTTAGCACAACAAGATCTTGATAATAATATACCAAACTTAGGAGGGATGTCTGTGACTACTATATCCATTACTATGCTTTTGATAAGAATTTGAGCAAGGGTAACAACTAAATCTTTGATTAACCCCAAGCATGGTACTTTCTTTGAATCAAATGTGTACAAGTCATGATAGGGCCTTGTAATTTGCAACTAAAACCAGTCCATAGTAAATTTTGGCATCAAATTATGAGAAGCACCATAATCTAGCATACAATTGTACAACAGAAAATCATGAAACTTTAATGTAACATATAAAGGTGGCACACTTTCATCTATCATATCTAAACTAGGCCCAAAAACTACTGAAGGCTTCTCATCCTGTAGGCTAATCACATCTCCTTCAACATCTACACTTGAAGGCTGTATCCATTTAGAAAACTGTTGCTTATAACTTGGATTCCTTGAAAGTTTAGATACAGAAATTGGATTTTTTACCATTTCTATTTATCTTTCTACATTAAAAACAGTAGGGAGAACCTTTTTCGTAGTAGATTGATCTTGTGGCTAACTTTGGGGTGGAACGGATGAAGTTTCTATAGTTTTTTCTGGTAGGGTATCAAAAGTAACCTTTTTTATAGGTCTACTAGGGTCTTGTCTAGGTATCAAATCATATCTTTTATTTAACTCATCAATCAGAAATTTGGAAAAAGCTTGGTATTTTGACATTTTAGCAGATGGTTTATTTTGAGCAGGATAAGGAATTTTATTGAGAGGGACAATAACATTTTCAGAAGGCTGGTCATCAAAATAATTGATATCAATGGTCACAATTGCTATACTTTCTTCAGGGTCTTGATCATCAATCATTAATGGAGGTTGAATTTGTTGGTCATTATTTGGTCTTTCTCTCTGCAAAATATGTGGCTGAAAAGGTCTCATGTATTGTGTTTGAGGTCTATTTACATTCTTTTGAGCCATTCTCGGTTGAGTTTCCATTCTTGAAATTCGATTAAACAAATTTCTTAGTAATGAAGTTATCTCAAAAATTTTGTGTTCCCCTTCTTTATTCTTTGATGATGAACTACTTTCTTCTTTAGCTTTCATTTTCCTTTCAATTTTTTCTGCCTTGGATTTCAATTTACCAGATGTTGACCTATTAGCTTCTACCTCAATTGTGTTGGTCTGCATATCTTCCAAGGTTTCAAATTTTCTTTATCTAAGCATTCAAGCAAAGTCATCATCAAAACCTTTAGAAAATCTAACTTTAGCTGTAGTGACTGGGGGTTTACAATCTGGTGGCATCTTATTGTAAATATTATTAAACCTTTTGATAAATTCAACAATAGGTTCACCAGGATTCCTCTTCAAATCTTCAAATTATGTTAGTAATATACAAGATCTTTTTTAATTCCCCATTGTTTTTTGAAGATATTTGTTAATTCAATCCATGTATTTATATACTTTTCTTGCAACTGTTTGAACCATACTCTAACATTTCCCTCTAATGATTAGACAAATAGTTTCATATAGACATCTTCATGTGCAATGTTAATATTGTTTGCAAAATCTAGGAATGCAGCCAAATGATCTTCTCTAGATGGCCCCGTTTCTCCATTAAATCTAGGAAAATGTTTCAAATATCATTCAGGAAAGTCATGAAGTTGATTTGCTGGTGGAAGTACTAATGTTGCATACTAAGCTTCCACATGTGGCCTAAATCCATCCATCTGCTATTGTGGCAAAACTATTTGTTTAGGAGATACAAATTTTCTAGAAGATGACTGATGTGGAATTGTAGGCTTTTTGAGAAACTGAGGATGAACAACTAGATTTTGGACTTCAGGGATGATTTTTTCTTGATCTTCAAAGGCTAAAGGATTAGTATACATACTAAATCATTCTTCGGGCTTGGTAGAAGTAAAAGGATAAGTATGTATAATAGAGGAAATAAAATCAACAAGTTTAAATTTAGGCAATTCAAGTTCAAGCTCTGCTTCTGTATTAGATGCTTTTGAAAGGAAGGAAGGAAGCTCAAAGAATTCAAGATGATGAACTAATAAAGAGGATTGAAGATCTACTCCTTTAGAGAGGATTTATAAAACTTTAGGTGGTAAATTTGATAATTCAGCAGGAATATGTATTGGTTGAAATGACTCAGGTTGTGATACTGCTTCATGTGGAAGAGATGCATAAGTAGAAGTAGAAGCTTCTAGTCGACGTTTAAGAGATGCAATTCTCATAAGTCTCTTTGGATATGAAATGGAGATAAGATTTAAGGATCTAAATGAGATCTAGTGTGCCTACGTCAAGCCATATTTAATCAGTGGAGTCGCCAGGTGAAAGATTTTAGCCTGCTAACCTCTTATCCATCGTTAAGAGGGAAGTCGTAATGTTGTTTGAGGGAACTGAACTTCAAACTTTGTTTCCCGACAGCGATGCCAATTTGATGTTGTATCTTTGTAGACAGTACTAGGCTCGGGAATTATGCCAAAGCATCTAATTAAGGGTACTAATTGAATTGGATGACCAATGCATTAAACCATTAACACTTGCATAATCCAAAAAATCCTGAGAAATTCAAAGGGATGATTTTCATTCATAATAACATATAATATTTGAATTGATTTTGAAAGAGGAAAAGGGAGAATATAAATGAAAATTAAACATTCATACTGAATACTTAATCCACCATATATATTAGATGCATGCAGAAGAATTCTACAACCAAACAAATATATATTCAAGAGATAACATAAGGCAACAATTTCAAGGTGCAGAGGAACTAATTCACATAGATTGGTCAATTAGTTAATCTCCATAATGATGATAACTTTGCAGTGGGTTGTAAGGGAAGTTAATACTTAACTTAGCCTTACCCTAAATCCTATGTTACCTTGAATATATGATAAAAAATAGAGATGAATATACCAAAAAAAATCACATGAACACAAATGTTGTTAAGACTGAAGTCAAAATCCTTTGATTATATTCAAAAACGTTCATAAGAGTACAATAATGTATCTGGATTATCACAAGGGTTCAAACCTTCTTACTTTGAATTACAAAATATTTATAGAGTGTAATTCAAAACTATCTAATCTACTATAATCGTTTTACAAAATAAAATCTTATCCAAAATGATTTGGATATATCACACTAATACAATATTAAAAAATACTTTCTGAAACTGATTTGCATAATCAACACTCTATTCGATGGTGTTGTTTGCAATTGTTCCCTAAAAATCTGTTTCTGCTCTTTGTGCTCCTTCTTTCGTTGTACTAGCACCTGAAAATATGTATTCAACTCCTGTTTTCCTATGCTTCTGCCCTGAAATGCTGCATTTAGTTTACTCAATAAGCTCGAGTAACTTGTCCCATCTTTCATCATTTGGAATTGAGAATTTAACCACTCTTTTGTATGCTTCATCCACCTCTGTGTACTTTTCAAAAGTTGGTCTAGTAATAAATAAATGTTGAATTTCATGCTGGATAAATAAATCATATTCTAGACCTTATAGAAAATCCTTACCATTTATGACTCCCTTTACTAGCAAATTTTGACCTATCTGCTACTATGTCATGCAATTTATGCTGCTAATTTTCTAGTGGAGTCAATTGGCTAGTAGAATCTCTTAGAGATGGAAGCCCTTTTCGCTGTAGGATGGAAAATGTCATGTGAAATTTCTTTATCTTCATTTCTAAGTTTTGACATATAGTTTCTAATTCTAACATTAAATTTCTTTTAATACAAAAATTTCTAACTTTTAGGACTGTTCCAGTCCTATCTTCAATTCATAAGTCTTCTAATTCATCCTTGGTCTTTGAATTGAACACTTTGATGATCTATGTTGCCTCCCTTGGCTTATGATCCAAGTCTTCTTTACTTTTTGCTATGGTTTCCTTTGCTTTTCTTACTGATTCTTCTTATTCAACGATAATGTCAATAGATGTCGAGAGTTTTGAAATGGCTGAATTGATATACACCTAGATCTTTTCCTTTGCTTTAGATAATATTTGTGTTGTGAGTGATTCAACTGCATACTTTTCAAGCTACTTGGTTAGCTTGAAATTTTTCTGTATTTCAGATATATATGCATTATCTAATTTTATTTTATTTTCTTCCATCCTTTACAGTGCTGCTTTCAAATATTCTATCTCCTCATTTATGAGGGATAAATCTCCCATGGCCTTTGATAATATTTTATTGGCTTCTTCACTGGTTGTCTCTATCTGTACTGTAGAGGTCCTTGCACTTGTCTCCTATTATTTTTCTTTTAACATGCTTTCCATATCGGCCTCAATTTTCTGTATTTGGATGTTCTGCTCCATAATCATTTTTAACATGTTTTCTTTCTCTTTCTCACCCTGCCCTACTTCTTTAGTTTGTAGATGCTCTGTTGTAGGTAATTTCAGCTGCTTTCTGAGCGCTTGTATATATGAATTTCTCCTCTTGATTATTTCTTTAGCAACATTGACATCATTAGGATCCAATCCTGGCTTTATCACTAGATCTTCCAGCTCTTTTATCCTGGTATCCTTGTCTAAGGAAGACATTATTTCTAACTTGAGATGTGAATGAATATTATTTAAAGATGCTTGTAATTTAAATGCTACCATAGTTAAAATTGTGATTGAGGAATAAATCATATCACCTGCCTGATTGTGGAGATCGATCTGATCTACTGGTTGTATCTGCTTGGTATCAAAAGAAAACAAAAAATCCTTATAATTATCTTCACTTTTAGGAAATGGTACTTTTGGCTCAAGGAATTCCAACCAGAATTTCCCTCCATCAGGTTCTTGTGCAGATAAGAGCATGTGTTGAGTGGTGGATGACTGTTTCCAAAACTCAGTATAGGAGGAAGTTTTCAATGCCTCATTCTTTTTCTTCATCTCTCTAAATATGAAAAATATACTTTGTTGTCATATAGATGGAGAAACATGAGAAGTAGGAGAATCAATGGTTGTTTCTTTAGTTTACTGAAAAGAGAATATAGGCTCACCGGATAATACTACTGTATTATGTTCTTCTGTATTTTTCCTTCTGATGACTCCTCTTCTATATTCATTGACTTTCTCATTTTGAAAACTTTGAAACCAACTGCTTTAAGTCCTAAACTTGTAGGTGACAAACTTTCTCTTGGTCTTTTCAATTCCTTTTCCTTTAATCTTGGAGTTTCCAATGTTGTTTGAGTGGAGGTTTGTTCTTCAGTTTCTTGCAATGTGTTTTCTTCCCATTCTTCTCGATTTGAAAACGGGTCAGTTTTTGGCTTTGCTATACGAACATAAGGCATTGAATTTTGCTTAGATCTTATCTTTGAAATTATTCCCAATGGGTCATATGGCCAACTGAAACTTAATTTAAATTTCATTTGTTTGACTAGACTGTCCACTTCCTTCTCTGCTGCTCTCGTGTCGACAACAAATTGACCAAATTTTGCTTTTAACTTGAACTGAGCTTTTTGTTTCCTTGACGCAAAATGGATTTCATCCATATTCATCCTCTGCCTAATGAATTCTAAAGCAAAAATCCTCATAGGTAGGAAAATTGGCAATTTATAAGGAGGAAGTTCACAACCATAGATTCTGATTTCTGTAAAATTTGATAGAGATATCACTCTCCAACCTTAGATTGTTCACAAAGATATAAATTTATTTTGATCTCTGTGGAGACTCTAGGAACTGCATCACTGCTCAAAAGAAATAATTTCGAATGCAAAAACTAATTAACAAAATCACTAAAATAGTATTCCTCTGTGTTTCTTCTAACCAAAGAGGTCCAGTAGATGAATGATTGCAGTTTTCCCTGATTGGGAGTGCGCCATGTAATGAAAGGCAGTAAAGGGAAAACAATTTTGTGGACCCCCCCCTTATCCATTGGGAGTGCCGGGGGTCCTGCAATTGCTTGTTAGTGTTGATCCAAGTGGGTGCAATCTTGGTTGTTGGAAGGTGTTCACCATTTAAATCCTTTGGCGAAAATTCATTATTTACATAAAGTCATAATTTAAACCATTTTTTTCATGCCAACAAAAAATTTAAAATCGACATTTGGACTTGTTCGCTTATTACAAAGTGCAAAAAATAAATTTTAACTATTTTTTTGAAAGAAACTTCTGCATTTAAAAGAATCAAATGAACAGGTAAATTTAAGTTACAACAATAAAAATCAACAACCATGTGATAACAGAGTTCACCCCTTCTGGGATACGTCTCCGGGACTTGCTCTAATGGCTAGGCTGCTTTATTGATCTCCACAACAAAAATAGTACATCAATTTTTTTTTTACTCATAGGGTAAATCTCCATCTAGAGTAGCACTTGTTTCTCCTAGAAATAAATGTTCTCCTTTAGAGAACTCTCACTCATAAGTTGACTCCTTTAAGCAAACAATGATGATTTCAAACGAAAATGGACACCCTCACAATAGGTCCTTGTACTCATTCAGAGATAAAAAAGCATAAAATCAACTACTTCATCATGAAGTGTTGAAATGGTCTTTTATCAAAAGAAAAATTGAGAATAGACTAAAAACGGTTGCTCTAATGAAGAAACAATTGTTTTAGATGCATTTAGAAGATTGGAAAACCCCTGTCTAGGCTCTTTCCATGCTAAAATAGGTCTCCAAATGACCTTGAAACAGTCTCTGTCTATAACACTAAAGGAATTAGCTTTGCAAAAAGTCCAACATACGATACTCAATTCATAAAACTGGTGCTTCCATTGAGTTTAAAACACCAAAAAACCCATGAGTAGGTTCTTCTTGGGCTCAAAGGATTGAAAAATGACCAAATTATGCCTTTGGGAACATTTCTCTACTATCTGTCATGTAAATTGGAAAAACTGGCTATCTGTGCGACGAAATACACTTTTTTCTATCCACCAAGCGACAATTTTTTGTGGGACCCACAGAATTCTTGCCACAATTAATTTGTCACCTTGTTTAAATGCACTAATATGCACTTAACGCCGAATTTTAGCCCCCACTTTCGGTCCTGTGGTGCCATGTGACTAGGGGCTGGCCACGACTTAATGAGACCAGTGGCTAGGGCTTAACTGCTCTCCCCCGCCGCTAGTCGCAGTCTTGTGGACATTAATATGGTTGGGAGCCGAGCTAACCACTTGCCCCCGTCGTCTTGGCTCTCGTCATTCCACCATGGGTCATATGGTATGGCATGCAACCAGGGGCCAGGGCTAACCTCCCGACCCCTCCCTCAAAACGCACCCCAACTTGACGTTAAATTAAAAAAACCACCACTATATGGTTAATTCTCATTCACATGGTGTAATGGTGAGTCATTCCATTGGTTTGCCGAAGGTCACAAGGTCAAACCTCACTGGGTCGGTCAGACCTCCCACCAAATTTTTTTCACGCTAATCAAGGGCCACATGGTGTCATCCTAGTAGGCCATGTGGCGCCTCATCATTGGCCCACTTCAAAACCCTTCAACCAATCAAAATCCACCACCTAGCCTCATACATTCATGCCAATTTTCAAGCCTGAATTGGTTCTTTTGACATCGTACCTTACACAGTCATCTGCTGACATCAACATGATGTCACTATACGACCTACCTAGTCAACCTTGCAACTTGACCTTTTAGTTGTTTTCCAAAACTTCAAAATGTGATATCGTTCGCATATGATGACGAATTGAGGCGATTCAAGCGTCATTGGAATTAGAATGATGATATCTATGATTTTGCACTAGTTTCGGGCAATTCAAAGCATGATTTTTGAGAAATTTTTGACCGCTAGATCATTCTGGATCATTCCTCCTCACTGAGAAGCTTTTGGACCACCAAAATCCTATTTTTACTCAACAAGTAAGTGAGATTAGAACTTCCTTACTTTCCTGATCTCAATCCACTTTTCCTTGCTTGGATTGGTGCCTTTGAGCCCCATTTGAAGTACTCCATGTTGCCTATGTGTGAAGTCCTTATCCTCTTGTCAAGAATTGTGACTTGCTACAATTCTTCTAAATATTCAAGAGAAAAATATGCAATGGATGGAATTTGAACATTCTCTTCATAACAATCTTTCCTTGGCGGCTCATACAACCTTCACCTTGAAGTATTTCCTTGCCAATATACAACCAAACTTGATCTTCCACTTAGAAATCATGATCACCTCGATGCTTTGTCATGCATTCCTTCGTACTTTGCTTTGCCTTTCTTAAGCTGCACTTGTACTCTTTGATACACATCACTATGTCCATCTTTTTCAAAATATTTACCAAAGATAAAATATAAAAGAGACTTTGGAAAATAACTCAAACAAGCCTCAAATAGAAATACTTGTGTAGATGAGTGCTTGACACGATTGTAGCATTTCGGATGTAATATAAATTCTCATCCCAAGTTTAGGATGCTTACTACAATATCCATGAAGGAAATGCATCTTTTTACAATATGTCATGAATTTGACTCTCAAATTCCCATAAAAGTTGTCTTTACAACAAGCCAAAATAACATAACATTCCAAAGAAAACATTGTTGCATATAAGTGATTTATTCACAATATCACTTTTACAAAATACCCAACTATGGGGATATGCAACATGTGGAATACAAAAGAAATGTAGTATTTAACTAGACAAGTAGCCCAACCATTTCTTCCCCAATCAGGTTAGGGAGCTTTATTTTTGCATTTCGCTTTCTTCTGGAGCTACTTCGGGAATGGTTAAGGTGTGCCTCACACGTTCTTCTGCCTTCCCTTTCTTAGGTGATTTCATGACCTATTTATCCTTCTTTGGATGAAGATGTGGATGCAACTTCGAACATTTACCGATCCAATTCCCATTCATATTATAATGAGTACAAAAGTTTTTGTGAGCATTTCTTGGCAAAAATGTCTTTGAACTTGGAAGAGGATTTTCCTTCCTAGTCTCACTTCCAATTGACATATTCATTTTCTCGACTAATGCTTTCCTTTTTCAGCACTTGGCTACATAATGGTTAGGTGCTCGATAAAAAGTGAAAGGAAACACATTCCATGACATTCTATTCAAATCATCACGTTGTTAATATTTATAGAAAGCCTTTGAATAATCATGATGTTCATAGCTTTTATGATGGTCCTTTTGATTATGTGCTTGACAAGGAGAACTCGATTGATGAGGAGAAATTGAATCGATTCTTCCTTTGAAGTGTTCATCTCTCTTCAGAGAAGTTTTGCCATCAACATCATCATGATGACATGATTCTCCTTCAGCCTGTAAGGGTTCTTTCTTCACGAATTTCACATTTGAAGAATTCTTTGACTTTGCAATTTTGGAGCATTCTCCAACTTCTTCTTGAACATAGTCCAATCCTTCATGTTGGGGTTGTGGTCTCACCTCAATATGATTAAAAATTCTATGAATATGAACTCCAAGACCCTTACCATTGTACCCCATTTTGGTCAACAATTTCATACCAATACCCTTGGTATGTTTCTCAAATGATGAAACAAAGCATGATCATTGTTAAGAGAGTGAATAGAACATGAAGTATATTTTACCTCCTTTCCTGCTTGTGACTCTTGGTCCTATTCCTGAAGCTTAGCCATCTCCTCCTTTTTCTCTTTTGTAGACGAAGTGGTAGATACGGACTCAAGGAAACCACTCATGTGTTTTAACATATAAGCAACGTTCTTCATTTGACAAACGGTACACATATCAATCATCCCATGACCACAAAATTGTTGAGCCTTGGGGGAAGCTTCGGTAAATGAACATTCCCTAGTTTTCTCTTCAATGAAATTCTGCAACATCAGGCGTAACTTATTTTTTTCATCCTCTACTGCCTCGAGCGATCTTCTTAGTTCCATGTTCTCCACTTGGAGAAAAGAATTCATCTCTCCCAATTCTAAGAGTCTTGCATGCTGAAAAATTTCACCCATACTTGTAATCTGGTCAGAACCTGCTCTGATACCACGGGATCTGAAAATGAAACTTGATCATTCTCTGACACTTTGCAAGTATGATAAATTTGGGTCTTTAAACATTCACTTAGATTATAACTTATTCAAAGGTGAATAGTTAGTTTTCAATCAACTTATAGATGAAACAAAATCACATGCAATCTATCATGGTAAAAATGAACAACCATGTGATAACGGAGTTCACCCCTTCTAGGGTATGTCTTCGGGCCTTGCTATAATGGATAGGCCACTTTATTGATATTCATAACAAAAAGAGCATATCACAAATCTTTGACTCATAGGGTAAACCTCCATTTAGAGTGGCACCTGTTTCTCCTATAAAGAAACGTTTTGCTCCAGAGAAATCTCACTCACGTGTTGACTCCCTTCAACAAACAATGATGATGTCAAAGTAAAAAGGACTCTCTCACATAGGTCCTTGTACTCATTCTGAGATAAAAAAACCATAAAATCAACTACTTCATTATGAAGCGTCGAAATTATATTTTCTCACAAATAAACTGAGAATAGAATGAAAATGGTTACTGTGATGAAGAAACAATTGTTGCATATGTATTCAAAATATTGGAAAACCCTTGTCTAGGTTCTTTCCATGCTAAAAAAGGTCTCCAAATGACCTCAAAACAGTCTCTGTTTGCAACATTAAAGGAATTAGCTCGGAAAAAATTCCAATATACAATGCTCAATTCACAAAGATGATGCTGCCATTGAGTTCAGAACACCCAAAAACCTTTGGGTAGTCTCTTCTTGGGCTCAAAAATACTGAAAAATAACCAAGTTATGCCTCCTAGAACATTTCTCTGCTATATGTCTTGCAAATTGGAAGACTCACTAAATGTGCAACAAAATCCACATTTTTCCTATCCATCGAGCAACAATTTCGCTTGGGATTGATGAAATTCCTGCTGCAATTGGTTGCCTTGTTTAAATGCGCCAATATGGCCTTAGTGCTGAATTCTAGCCCCCGATTTCAGTCCTATGGTGCCATGTGGTCAAGGGCTAGTCCACGTGCCCGCACCTCTAGCCTTAGCTCCCTCCGCTTTGGGTGTTGGTCTCATGGTGTCAATGGGACTAGCGGCCAGGGCTTAATTTCTCGCCCCCGCCAACTTGGCTGCTGTCGCTGGTCATGGTCATGTGGACGTTAATATGGTCGGGGGCTGGGCTAACCACCTGCCCCCTGTTGGCTTAGCTCTTGCCTTTCTGTCATGGGTCGTATGGTATGGCACACAACTAGGGGCTAGGGCTAACCACCTAGGCCCTCCCCCCAAACATGCTCGAACTTGACGTTAAATTAAACCGCCACCACTATACGGTTAAGTCTCATCTACATGGTGTAACGGTAAGTCATTCCGTTGGTTCGCCGAAGGTCACGGGGTTGAACCCCACCGGGTTGGTCAAACATCCCATCAAAATTTTGGCATGCTAATCGAGGGCCACATGGTGCCCTCCCATTGGGCCATGTGGTGCCTCATCATTGGTCCACTTCACAATCCTTCAACCAATCAAAATATGCCACCTAGCCTCGTACGATCATGCCACTTATCGAGCCCGGATTGGTTCATCTGACACCACACCCTACACAGTCACCTCCTGATGTCAACATGGCATCACTATGTTATAGCTCCAAATCTCACTCTTATGGTTTGTGATGCTACACTCATGGCCTAGGGCAACCCCTCCTTCCAGACCTGGTCCCAAAATTTAAAAAGCAGTGTTTTATCCCTTATACGCGACATTGCCCTGAGTTAAACGCGTGTATACGTGGGTAGGCATATACCCAACCCATGTATATGTATTAAAACACTTAAAAAATATAAAACTCCTTAATTTCGGGCAGAGATCGCGGGTTTTACCTGCTGATCACCTGTTAGTGCCTGTGGCCCAACTGTTCCCAACCAACTCCCAACTAAAAAACTACTTTGGGAGAGGTATAAAAAGACCTCAATGGGAAGGCCTAGGAGAGGAGAGAAGAGAGAGAAAGGTTATTATGCTGAGATTTTTCCCCTGACCAGGTCTGAAAACCCTTGTGCCTTCTACACTTCCCCCATTTGTACAGGAAACCCTTGTTTCCTTGTGTGTTGATGTTCATTCACTACTTGTGACATCATGGAGTAAGTCATGGAAGGAGTTTGTTAAAGGCTTGAGGCTGGACGAATCCAGAAGGAAGCTTTGCTTGTAGCCTGCGAAAGGTGACTTAGGTGAAATTATTCCTTTTATGTACTTTATTTGTCTATAATAAAAGACACACATGTCTTGGTTCCTGATATAAATCTTCTTTATGTTTATGATATTCATGTTAGAATTAATATGTGAATGGTTGTTTACATTTTATAACTAACTACCTTTCTTTATAACATGAAGATGGTTTCTCTATAAGGTTTTGTCCATATACTGCTGTGTTCTTTGGAATTGGTTGTTTTGCAGGACAAAGGAGCAAAAGGAACGTGAAGAAGGGTTTGGACCCTAAAGGACCTTCTCAAACGTAGGACCTAAGGTACGCCCCCTTATCATAGAATTTGCTTATAATAGCATAATGGCTATGTGAATGTGTGTTTCTCTGTATAGACAACTTTCAGTCTGCTAGGGGTTCAACCCAAAAAGCCCTAGGGGAACATTTCCCTCAACACACTATACATCCTGCCCAGTTAGTAGCCCCATCAACCCTACAAGTTGATCTTTTAGTTGTTTTCCAAAAAGTTGGAACACGATATCTATCGTATATTGTATTGGATTGAGGCGATTCAAGTGTCGTTGGAATCAAAATGACGAGATCTACAATTTGACACTAGTTTTGGGCTATTCTAAGCACTTGATTTTTAAGAAAATTCCCCCCCCTAGATCATTTTGGATCATTAATCATTGTCAGAGACTGACAAAATCATCAGACACCTCAACCTGGGTACTTCTCCAACATATATCAAACCCAATTATCTTTTCAAAATAATTGTATCCCTCTTATCCTTGATTCTGATTGTTTAAACAAAATGTGTCCTTATAAATCTAAACACTCTAGCTTATTCTCTCACTTTCCCCTGGAACTTTGATGGTTAATGGCTTAGTAAGGCAAGCCCCTATCCCTTAAGTTAATCCTATGCACTCGTCAACATTTAAATTCACCATGATTGGAAATGTAAGGAATATTGGCGATATACACAACTCATGTGTCTGAGGGGATGGGTGGATCTTTATATTAACTCCCACAAGATATCCCACAGTAAAATCATGGTTAGATGCAAGCAAAAAGACAATTTTTGAGTTCAAGGATGAGTTTTTAAGTGCCACTTTGGACTCTTCTTGTGCGACATAGTTGGTTTTGGACCATGTCATCAACCATGCTCTTATTTCATTTCATAGGATGGTAGCTTTCATGTTGGTTGATGAGAACGAGGGATCATGTGAAGTTGTTTTGGCACAAGGTCATATCTTGGATATGTCATTCAATTCTCACTTCCCTAAAAAATTACTATGCTCTTGAAGAGTAATGATGAGAAAGCGAGAACACGAAAAAAACCCTTTATATGGAGCATGATTACAGGGAAATAACAAACCAGATGGAGGTAGAGTCACTTGGTTTCAAATTAGATAGGTTATCTACACAGATGGATGCCATGTTAGAGATAACGTCAGACCAAATAAATCAGACATATGAGCTCTGTGAGGTTATTATTAGAGTGAATCCATAGTTGGGTTTGGTCTAAGCAACCTAGCAAGGAGGATACCATGCTGCTAAAGTCCAAATTTCATCTGCCAACTCAACCAAATTAGTGACTCTTAGAATACCATATATAATCTAGGTAGATCCCATTGACAACATCATTGTTCTTGATGACTATTTTTCAGGTTTTAATTCTAAGTTTTCACTATGCTAACTATATGTTATAAGTTTTTAGACATTTTTTACAAAGCGTACTATAGAATTCTCTAGATGCATGTAATTGAATTTTGGTGCAAAAAAAAATAAATTTGCAATCTTCGTGAATTATCTAGAAGAAATATGCCCTCCAAATTTCAAATGTAATTAATTGTACCTAGTACACAATATTTTGTTAGTATACAATTTATAATCTCTGTGTGTGTGTGATTTTCAAAATATAATGATTTTTAAAATGCCTTTCTTATTTTTATAAAAAATAAAAAATTCAGATGCTTATTGCACTAAGAGGTGCTCTATAGCCCAATATGGGGGCAATGTTGTAGTGGTGTAAATATTTGTTTATAAACATTTACATATCAGCTCAAATAAAAAGTAATAAAATAATAAAAGTAATATAGAGTCCAATATGGGGGAGATGTTGCACTGTTTGTAAATAAGTGTAAACAATTAAATGTTGGTTCAATTAATAAAAAAAAAGTTAAAAATAATAAAATTTAATTTGTTATATTGTAATTTTGCTTTTATAATAAAATTACGAAAAATTTTTGGACAAAAGAAAATAATATACATATCACATTAAAATATATAACATATAAATAGGTCAAGTCCCACTAGCGCATCAGTTGAGGATGGGCCTTGTCAGCAAGGCGACCTAGGATCAAATTTCACGGGGGGTGTTTGTGCCTTATGCTAGGGGGAAGAGGCATGCTAAAAATCTAGTCAGCTAAGGGCTGATGTGGCCTAGGCCAGGTGCAATCCCCGAGTGACTTTGACGCCTTAGATGCCCCTGCGTAGTGGCTTCTCAAGTCACAGGTCAAGCCTGGAGGATCACATAGAACTTGACAATATATATATATATATATATATATATATATATATATATATATATATATATATATATATATATATATATATATATCTTAGCTATAAATTAAGATTTATTTTAGCATATAATTAAAATAATGTTTTTGTAACCATATTTAAATTTAATTAATAAACACATAAAAACTTAATAATTACAATAAACTTACAATATAACATGATTCTTAACTATGGATATTCACCCCTAATTTACCATGGATACTATTCTTGTGAATAGGCTTGTTACAATATCATGGTTTATCAATATTACATGCCCAAAAAACAAAACTCATTTCACCATAAAAAATTCTTTTATAAATAATTTATTTTAATTTAATTTTATAACTTTTTTCTTAAATTAAACATAAAAGCAAGAAGGTTAAAATTACTTTTGAGATATATCTAAACTCTCTAAACTCATTACCACTAAAAATATTTTGTGGATATAAGTAGGTTCAATGAAGCCCTTTAGGAACTCAGGACAGAAATGAGGAGGAAGTTCATTTATCAACAAAGAGATATTGAAAGTCAGAAAGTTGAAATTATTGCACTTAAAGATAAATGTGTGCACTTGGAGGAAGCTATCGCCTACATCAAGTCTACTACTATGAGCTAGGAAGGAGAAAACTCAGTTCAGCAAGGTGATGAGCCCCCAAATTGGGTAACCTATTGGGCTCATTTTGCCTAATTGTCCTTGTTCAATCCTCCATTTTTCATAGATTATGCATGTTTTTTAGTATGTTTGTGTTATTTAAACGAATAAGGGTGGTCACTCTACCTAGGAGGCTAATACATGGTTATTTTAGGATTTTTGGACAAATTTTGGAGCAAAACCAAGCAATCATGGGTCAGCTGACAGCCAAACTTGAGGGGAGGATTCGTAGGGAGGTTTTCTCTTGCATTAAATGGCCTTCCTCAAAATCTCCACCCTCAACTCCGAGCTCCACAGGCCACCAAAACGAGTTTTAAAGGCAGCCAAGCAGTTTTGGGAAGAGTGACTGTTTACTAGCAGTAGGGACAGCCGAGTCCCTTGAATCTAGGAGGGCTGCTAGCCCATCGTATTGTACAAATAGGAAGGCCTCAACCTTCGTAGTTTACTTTTGGAACTATTGTTATTTTTGCACTATAGTGCTGTCATTTTGCTCAGCCTATTTTCTTGTAGCTACTGCTGTACAACTTTCATATGATGGTTATTTTTGAATAATGAGAAGCAGCTTTACTTGGCATCAGATCTGAGTTCTTTATAGGAGCCTGTAGCTCTTGGGGTTGGGCCCAACCTGAGTGCTAAGGCCTCCTTTATGTATTGTTATTTGTTCTTTATGCATTTGCAAAAACATTTCTGTTAAGTAGATTAAAGTTTGCTGATTAACTAGGTCACTGTTAATGGTTAGAAAGACTTTTGAATGCTCAGATTTAGTTGATAGGTTGTTAACAGGAAAAAGCTTCAAGAAAAGGGCCATCAAACATCTCTGGTTTCACCTCTCCTTCAGTAGGATCAGGATAACTTTGCTGCCCACAAAAACACTGATTTTGCTTTGCCATGCAATCACTAGTGTTTGATTTTCATGTGTAGAAGTTGGTTACAAGTTCAGACTTTTGCTTGCTTAGTTGCATGAGTTAAAATACATGGTTTCATTGCAGGTCACACTTCTGTTCATTCTCTTTACTGGCAGCTAGCAGATTAGGTCAACGTAATTAGGTTTTTGAATTTACAAGTCTTCGTTGGATCAGTTGGAAAAACGCCTTGCAGAGCACCTGTACCACTCCTTCATCTGTTTATTCTCCATTAGCACCATCCACTCCACCCTCTACTTAGCATCCTTGCCTCCCGTTGCCATTTGCTCCAATAACCCTAGTTTTGTGTGTAACATTGCTTCAGTCTTCTTTGAACCAAATCCAACCATCTACACCTGTCCACAACTCCATCCACCAAGTCCTGGACCATCTCCACCCCTCACCCTACCTCCACACTCACTCCTTCACCTTTTCCTCTCCATCCATCCACCAAAATCTCACTTCTGAACATCCTGTAGAAAATCACAGACATCCTGTAGAACCCCTGCAGACTTCCTGTAGAGGCTCACGAATGAGGTTTCTTGATAGCCAAACTCGGTGAAACTCTATGGAAGGGTGTTAGGGACCCCTTAGGCCCTCTCTGAACCTTCTTGACCTCCTCCAAGCATTTCTTCTCGCCCATCCACCTCTGCACAGCCCAAAAACAGTCAAAACATATGCATAATAACTCTGGCAACTTATTCAAAAATACAAAAAGATGTTTTTTTTTTTTTTTTCAGATGTTACTGTAGAAGTAGCTTAGATGCATGTATTTACCTTTCTAGAAATCAATGGCATCTCCTTCAGTAGCTTACATCCTCTTTCTTGCATCAGTAGGGTTAGTTGGTAGAATTAGGGTTTGCTAGGGTTTACGTTTCCTCTTAGCTTTCCAGTTTCTTTCTGCAAATAGATCAGCCTTCTTTAAGTTAGCTTTCGTCCATCAGTTAAAAAGCTTCTTCTCAGAGCTCATAGAAGTTGGCTTAAGCCCCTAGCGGACTTGTGCCAGCTGCGGCAAGAGCTAGTACTTGTGCATACAACACCGTCGCTTCCAAGTTTGTTACAAACTACCGGGTTGATAAAAGTAAAGAAGGGAGTCCCAGGAGTTGTAGCATTATTGCTGCAATACTGGAGCTCACCACAAGGCAAGAAGCAACACTCTCAACAGGAGTAGTCAGTGAATCAACACTGAAAAACCGAAAAATAATTCAATGTATTGCAAGTTTATATTACTCTCAACACAATATGTAAGGCAATATGCCAGGATAGACAAAAGAATGAATAGAACATTGGATCTCAAGCATAGAAATAGGGACTACGCTCCCATTTTCACTTTTCTACTTGAATCCAAACCTCATCGATTGTAACAGGAGTATGCTCCTCTTTTCTTTTTTGCAATATAATCAATACCCGATCTTGTTAAATAAAATAAAATATTTTGTGGATGTTCCATAGATATTAAATCCAAATTTTAATAAAATAAAAAATGAAAATACTTTTATAAAAAGAGAGATGTGAAATTTATATAATATAAATAATATTATTAAGAATCACTATAGATCTAGCTTAACTAAAAATTTATCAAGCTAATTAAAAAATCAAACCTCCCTAGATATAAATCTTTCGTCAAATTTTACTATATATAGATATATTTAATCCCTCTCAACATTCAATAAATCTATAATTAAAAAAAAAATATGTTAATAAATAATTATTATTTTATTTTTTATATACCTTAAAAATAATATTAAAAAACAAAATACTTTATTTTACGTCAATAATGGTGCTTAAAAACAAATGAATAGTAAAACATTTCACTCTTTTATTTATATCTTAATAGACATAATAATTATAAATGAATAAAAGTTGAAAATGAAAGCTTACACAACACGACACAAAAGATATGGGAAAGGAAAGCATTAATAATACACAAAAGATCTTACAAAGCGAATCATTGATACAGTGATAAAAGTTTAAAATGAAAGTGTACAGAGCATAACAATATTGCTCTTACAAAGCAAAGCACTAATAATATACAAAATGTATGACAAAGCAAATCATTAATAATATACAAAAGGTATTACAAAGAAAATCATTAATAATCTACAAAGCATAGCATTAACAATATTATTATATTATATATATATATATTTTATTTTTAATAAATAACTTAAATATATAAAATCAATTTATTAGATATCTGTATAAAATAATATTATAATTTATTAACATTTTAAATTAATTATTGAAAAATAAAAATATAATAATGAATTAAAATATATGTGTAATAAAAAAGAAAGGAGAATGTTATGTTTCTTTGATTTTTAGTGGCATGATTAGTTTTTTTTTTTGAGTAGATTATGAGTGTAATAAAAGAGTTTTGAATTTTATAATTTTATATTAAGAAGAGAAGAAAAATAAGAAAGAAATATTTATAAAAATATAAATTGAATTAATTTATTTTATAAAAGAAAAATGTTAAGTAAAATAACTGAGCATAAAGTTAAGTTAATTTATAGTGAGAAAGTAGATTTTGATAAACAATGTGTTATAAAGAGTTGAAACGTCCAAAGTTTCGAGTGAACATTTCACCTATCATAAGGGACAAGATACAAAAAACATAGGTGAAGAGGAAGAAAGACCTAACCTATATATAATAGTAGTGTTGAAAGAGATGTTAAGAAAATAGGAAAATAAAATAGAGAGTTTTATTATTAAAAAAATAATAATTAATATTAATATAATAATATTATTAACAAGGTATTATTAATATTAGTAACAAAAATAATAATAATAATAATAATAATAATAATAATAATTAATAATGTTATTAAGTATCGTTGGAAAACCAAAAACTTTAATTAATAATGAATCAAAATAATATTATTAGTGATTCTCTCTCTCTCTCTCTCTCTCTCTCTCTCTCTCTCTCTCTCTATATATATATATATATATATATATCTATATAGGTTGCATTAAATCTGTGCTCGGTCACAACATACACTCAAGAAATACATTACTTGTTTCTCATCCTTCCACTCATTCCTATGCTTGTTATAGACAGCTAAAACTTTAGAGAGACTAAAATTTTCACAATTTCATTGCATTCTTATAGAGATACATATGACAATAAGTTCCTAATAAAAGACAATTTATAGAAATGCATATATCATTTGAAGTCATCACGTCATCACCCTCCTCCTTCGGTGGATTGTTGAGGTCTAGATACTTGTTTACTTCCTTCCATCTCCCAATACTGGATTCACTTAGGTTGGTATACAAAAGTTGAACTTGTTCTTGTTAGTCTACAATATGATTACGAAGTGCCTCTAACTCGTCCACTTACCTAGTTGACTTATCTTTCAAAGTTTGGACCTCCTCCAACACATTCACGCTAGTTTCCATTTGCTCCTTTTGTGTCATATTTATCACCGTCATATCAAGTTGGAGGACATCCATTTTCTTCGCCAATTGAGTGAACCATTCCTTGCATCTGCAACTAGTTTTCCTTTCTCAACTACTGTCACCCAAATCTCGCTCTTTACCTAGTCCAAATGGAAAGTGTTATCCACCCATGGTATTGAGTGGTTTAACTCAAAAAGACACCAAGAATACTATAAGTAACGAGCCTCACCTTGCAAAAGGGGAGAGGGGTCCATGACAATGTAGTTGTAAGTGGTTTCCCATTTAATAAATATTTTTCTTATTTTCTTATGTTGCGAGGAATTCTATATGTTTTCTATCCTATTTATCTCCACATGCATGATTTCTGGATGTTAGCCCCCAAGATCCAGATTATCACCTCACCACATATTAATATGGTCGATCCAGAAGAAGCCACTATTGTCCTCAATGTACAACACAATCACCCTCAGGTCTCGTTCGATACAATTACGTGTCGCCCAAGATGATATTTGGCTCTCACAGTCGTCCAACCAAGAGTTATCAAGCTCCTTCTCTTGCCACAATCTCCATTTGTCGCAGGTAGAAGCAATGCCACGACTTCTCAAGAGTTTAATGTCTTGTCTCAAACTAAGTTCTGAGCCCCACGAATGTTATGAATAAATATATAGGAAATAATCTAAAACAATGTAAATGATAATAATCATAAATAATGATTAGTTAATTAGTAATAGGTTGAAGAGTCATGTTTAAATGATACATGACTCTCCATGAAGAGACACCTGCTTGTTATATAAGAAAGCCTCTCACTCTCATTTGAATCATTCTTAATCATACATTTAATATATAATATTTGTATCCTCATGGATATCTTTATATTCCAAATCTTCTGGAGTAATTAATCTGAAGAAGGAACTTTGTTCACTTCATTTGGTACCAGGGGATGGGTCAGCGATGAAGGGAGCGCGCACAGTAAGTCACAAACAACGCAAAAGTCAAAACATTGAAAAGAAGGTTGATGAATCAAAAATCAAAAACTTTTACATCTGAGAAACCATAATCAAAGTCTACTCACTCAAATTAAGAAATTTAAGGATGATAAGAAAGGATTAAAAGACAAGTTAGAACAATACACTAAAGAAGAAGTGTCGAAATCTCCAGCCGTAAAAGTCCAAGTTGAAAATAAGGAAACAAATACCGATCCAGTGAATGTGACAACTCAAGAAGACAAGTCAGTTGAAGAAACAACACACTTAGATGTTGCAGTCAAATGATTAACACCCCAAGTGAAGATTCTGTAACCAACTCAACAACATCGTCACCTAAAGTAAATAATTTGTTTTCACACACTTAATAAGGGAAGATCAAACCAAAAAAGTAACCTATCGACATCCGAATCATGAGAGTAGACAACTCAACCATGCTACATATCAGGACCATTCAAAATAGAAAAAACAAACTGATGTTCCAGAAAAGAGTGATGTAGCCTCAATCCAGTCCTACGATGATAAGTTGTTACAAAATTCCAATAAATAGAATATTGCACAAAATATTAATCTAGGATGGTCTGATCCCTTCTCAGTGCGACAATTTTGTTTGTCACTTAGAGGATCATATCATCTTGCTTCAACAAAATAACAATTCTGAGACAAGAAGACATTTGAAATAGAAAAGAAAAGATCAAGCCTTTCATCAGTAAGCTTTGAGGACAAAGATTTTTGAGGAGGAAGGTAATGTTATCAATAAATAGTTAGGAAATAATGTAAAATAATGTAAATGATAATAATCATAAATAATGATTAGTTAATTAGTAATTAGGTTGAAGAGTCATGTCTAAATGAGACATGAATCTCCATGAAGAGACACCTGCTTGGTATATAAGCAAGCCTCTCACTCTCATTTGAATCATTCTTATTCATACATTTAATATATAATATTTGTATCCTCATGGATATCTTTATATTCCAAATCTTCTAGAGTAATTAATCAAGATATTTTATTTATGAGCCTATGATTCACCTTCTTAAAGAGAATGTGAAATACCAAAATTGTTAAAAAAATGTTGAAAGAGATATGATAAAAAATAAATAACTACAAATAAATAAAATGAACATAATGATATTGATACCAAAGTTCACCCATTGTGGGCTACATCTTTGGGTCTGCTTCTAATGGAATGACATCTTCAATTACGATGTAAAATGATCAAAATTACATCAAAGTCCTCATTCTCAAAAGTTGGCTCTCTATTCTGCAGTGATACAATAGCCTCTAAGAACCCTAGAAAACACTCTCTCCTTTGTCTAATTTCTAAAAGGGCACAAAAAGAGTGTATTCATCACATTCACAATGATAAAATTGTAAACATAAGCCAAAGCTTGAACTTTTTGTCACAACCACAATGCTATGGTGTACTGGCATACTATTTTGGTATATAAAGTTTTGGGGGTCCATAGCCTCAGGGTCGAGCCCACAAAGGTTGCAGCCCGAATCAACCACTTTGAATACATTAATACCCAAATATGATATGTGGCCCAATCAAACGTTGGTGTACAAGTGTATTGGTTGGGTCATTGCAATGACACAAGATAGGTCACACAATCAAACCCACATACCTTCCCCTTTTGTCACATCTGCAACAATAATACTTTATCACAAATATTTTGTTATACCTTTCCAACCACATGTGCATGGATCATTGGGAGAGTGCTTGAGTTGTGTGCCGTGTGTCGCATGGTCAAGCCCCACTAGCTGCACCCGTATGCTTTTTATAACCATATCATTACACTTATCCACCAACGGTTCCATTGTATGGACCTGGAAGTTGTGGGCTTGAGCCTCGAGCCTTCTTGGCCTTTTAGAGACAACCACGTTGCACCCTCTTATTGGTCCACTTGACACAAAGTCACTTGCCTTGTCAGCCCTTCCACATCATTCTGTTGAGTTAGCTGCCACGTGGAATGCCACATCAACTATTGTGTCATTCTCCACATCATTGTCTCTACCACGTGCCAATTACTACTCTCACCATGTCACATGTACAACCCTGCCACGTTTCACTTGTACATTATACCATGTCAGTTGTACAATCCTACTATGTGTCAGCCTTTGGGACTGCCACATGTCACCTTTGCCCTTACTTTTTGCTTGTTTTTGCAAAACGTCAAAACATGATGACTTTTTCATATGAAGTTTGTTTGAGCCCATTCAAGTTGCGTTTGAAAGGTATCATCGAGCTCTTCATCATGGAAACATTTTCATCCCTACATGTAACTATTGAATTTTGAGGCATCTTAGATCCTCCTAGATCAATCCTCCCCACTATGAAGCTTTTGGACTACCAAAATTTAAATTAATCAGCAAATAGGTGAGGGTATTGCTCCCTCACTTTCCCTATCTCATTATGTGTTTTGCTTGGATTCATTCCCTTAAGGCCTACTTGAAGATACTCCACATTTCCTCATCGTGAATTCCTCGTCTTCTTGTCTAGAATGACATCTTCTTGCAACTCATTCGGGTATTCAAGAGTAAAATCATCGATGGAGGGAACTTGAATACTCTCATCTTGATATATGATCATTGGAGGCTCATATAGTTTCAAGTTATCCACATTCACAACTAAATACATCTGCATGTAAGGTGGCTTATTTGATCAGAAAGTATTAGTTCCAATCTTCTCCAAAATAGTAAAAGGACCATATCAAATTGGCTTGAGTTTTTTACCTTCCCTTGTTAGCATGTCTTTGTTGATATGCAACCAAACTCAATCAACAACCTGGAAGTGATGATCCATCCAATGTTTATCATGCCTAGCCTTGTATTGGACTCAACTCTTCTCCAACTATTCTTGTATCTTCTGATGCACCATTTATATATTCTAAATGAATTTTTGGGATTTGTCTTCATCTTTATGCTCATTGGAATCAACATCTTTCTTAAAAATAAAATCCAATGGATACTTTGATAGATACCCAAAAAAGTTTCAAATAGATAACTTTGTGTAGAGGAATGCAATTCTTGGTTGTAGGCATGTTTCACATAATGTAGTTGTTCATCCCAAATCTTAGGATGTCAAAGAAAATGTACCATGATCCTATTGACTACCTCTATTTGTCTGTTCGTATGTGGATGAAAAGAAGTATTCATCTTCATCTTGGTGCCATCAATCACCACAAGCTTGACCAAAATTGTCCCAAAAAGTGGGAATCTCGTTCTTAAATAATAGAAGTGGGCAATCGAAAGTGAACCCAAACATGTTGAAAGAATAAGTGTGTAGTTTTTTCAACGTTCACTTGTTTTTTTTTAACAAGGTCAGGTAGTTGATATATTACCAAAAGCTGTGTTGGAGCAAGCTCCTATTACAATCAACTGTAGCATGATAGTAAACTGAGCAATGAGAGGGGAGTGCAGTCCTCTCTCCTATGCTTGAGTTCAAAATTTCATGTATTTTTTTGACTATTCTTGAATACTACCTAACAAATTGACCTACTAGGAAAGTAAATTTACAAATCATAGATTCACTGTAACTTCTTCATGGCTTGTAGACTGATTGTTCCTAAGTTGGTTGGTTCTTCTTGTTGTAATTGACCGAGTTCTCTCTTTCATTGCTCATTGTGTTATTTTTGTAGCATGCCACTGCTTCTTCTGAGATCCTTGAGTGACTCTTGCAGTCGATAAATCATTCTTGATCTTCCTCTTGTGATGCTTACTGTTCCTTTCTCTGCTCTGCTTCCTGAGTCTTATTTTTCCTGAGCTACTGCTTCCTTCACTGTTGCTGTCCACGCTTCTTTTGTTTTGTGCTTTCCTGAGTGCTATTTTGAATGTGACATAATAGAACTGAGGTCGAGTTCTGCTTAATGCCTTCCATGGGAGCACTGCTCCTTCGTAATCTTCGATCTCTGATTTGTGCTTCATCAGCCATCGGAGTATCGGCCCATCGCAAATCAACACATCCATTCCCTGCTAGCCCTCCGTTCCGACGGTCCAAACTTCATCACATTTCCCTGCGCTGCTTTGATCTTTGCCGTCCATTACTCCATCGGATCTAACTCTCCGTCGTTGATCTGATTTTAGATCTAATGGTAATGAATTCACCCGGTCAACAAAATGTTCGACGTTCCTCCACCGTTGATCATCACCACTGGATCCGTTGGCTGACAGTGATTTTGGGTGGGCCACTTGCATGGTGGTTACCTGCCCGAAAAGCTGTTTTTTCCTCTCTCCTTCGCAGTTATGTGTCGAGCAGTTAAAGGAATCGAGCACCAAACCCAAATTACCAATTACTACTTTTTGCTTGCCTGAAATACCATTTCTTGTATGAAAACCACCTTTTTGGTGGCTATCTTCTGCGTGCCTTCCCCATGCGATGACCGTTAGATCTATCGATCTATCGATCAGATGGCTCTCGCTCCCCTTTAACAATCCGCCGATGCTATATGAATACTCCACTCCAATCCATTGATCTGATTTTATATCCGACGGTAGTGACTTCACCCGGTCAAAAAAATGATCGACGATCCTCCACCGTTGATCATCACCACTGGATCCAACGGTTGACAGTGATTTCGGGTGGACCACTTGCACGGTGGTTACCCGCTCAAAAAGTTGTTTTTTCCTCTCTCCTTCACTGCTACGTGTCGAGCAGTTAATGGAATCGGGTGCCCAACCCGAATTACCACTTACTACTTTTTGCTCGCCCGAAATACCATTTCCTGTAGGAAAACCACTTTTTTGTTGGCTATCTTCCGTGTGCCTTCCCCTTGTGATGACCGTTAGATCTGTCGATCTATCTATCAGATGGCTCTCGTTCCCAAACTCCACTCCATGTGAATTAATTCACAGAGAGGCAGGGAAGGTAATAGATTTGCGCGAAGGGCTTGGAGAGGGTGACGACCCTAATCATTGAACTGGGGAGTAAAGAAACTCTGAATGAGCACAAATTTGCATGAGACACTTGCTTGAAATATTCAATTTCCTTCTGCTTTTATAGCATTTCTACACACTACAGTGACTGCCTCCAATAGGATGGTCTGCAACATGATTCTCGTGACCAAGATTGTAATCTTGCTGCCTTCCTATAATCATGCGAATTTATGAACTACTGAGTTGTTTCCATTGCGTTCTTGTGACTTTCTGCCTTTCTCTGCAATGGAGTGTCCTCTGATGATTTTTGACTATTGATTTATTTTTTGTTTCTTTTATCATTGTGCTTTGTTCCTTATTTTTGAGGATCCTCATACTTATGATATTTTGTTGATTATTATGGGACTAAATTGTGATATTCCTCCTGATTTTCACAAATATTCCCTTCAATTTTTTCCACTGCTTGATTTGGAAAATAATCCACCTGTTGATTATGTGTTCTCAAGACATGTTTGAAGATTACATTGTCAGAGTCTTCAAGGTTCTTCCCAATTCTTCTGAGAATTCTGTTCATGAACTCATTACTTGGGCTTTTATTTCGTGCATTGCCTCTATTATTATGGTTGAATCTCCTATTATTATAGGATTTTGTATTTCTCTTTTTTTTGATCATTCTTGATCACATCAACAGGCTGTATGTTTCAGCCTTATTATTTGAGATTTGTCCATTTCCCTATTCATACGTGACAATTTCTCTCCCATTAGGATCAAGGATTAATCCCCCTGCCCCTGCCTTTACTGGATTATGCTTTAAGGCCCCATCAAAGTAGAGGCAGTATCTGTTCTGATTTTTTTTCTCCATATTTCTAGTTCCTCTTCACTCATTCTTATTTTCTAAATATTTCCTGAGTTTGCTTTCCTCTATCCTTTTTGTCCATTGTTATTTATTATGGCTTTGCTGAGCCAATCTCACTCTTCTTGTTGTAGAATGTTGTGATCTGTTGGTGTTGTTCCTTTAACGTTGAGGATTTTAGAAGTTAATCCCCACATTTTTGATAGAGTTTTCCCTATTCTTGGAGTTTGGTTTTTGAAGATGCACTTATTTCTTGTCAACCAAATTTGCCAGCATAGTACTGCTGGTATGCATTTCCATATTCTTTGAATTGTGACTTTCTTCTTTGTTGTATATGGATAGGCCTTCTCTAGTGTTTGTAGAAAATTCGACATCAACTTTTCAAAATTTATTCTTATTTCCAGGGGGATTATAAGCTGTTGCCAACATTCTTTGGCAAAACTGCATTCTTGAAATAAATGTTGAATGTTTTCTTCAGCCTATTGACATAATGGACATCTTGATGGACCTTGGAAATTTTTTTTTTTTTTAAGTTATCACTGGTTAATACCTTCCCTTTTAAAAGAGTCCAGATGAACATTTTGATCTTAGGCAAGCTTTCAGATTTCCAGGCTATTTTCCAAGGGTCCCAATCTTGTTGGTTTGGTTTTTCTTGTAGGATTTTGTATCCCGTCTTGACTGTGTAATGCCCACCACTAGGATCCCAGAGGTATCCATCTTCTTCATCATAGTTGATTGGTGCTGCCCCTGTTAGGAGCTGCCTGATTTTGCTCCATTGCCCTTCCAGATTTGCAGGTATTGTTGAGAGTTTCTAGTCTTGCCAAACCTTTTGGTTCCATAGAGAAATTGAGAATAGTGTGTTAATACCTTTTCCTTTCATCCACTCTTGGATGCCTTCTATTTTTGGATGAGTCTTCAGTGGTTAATTTCCCATGATTCTGTCCTCCCATATCGATATTGTTTTTCCATTGCTTGGGGTTTTAGAGATGTAGCCACTCATTAGAGGAATTGTTTTTTCTACTAGCTTCCAAGCTTGAGTACATTGTCTTGTTGGGATATTTCCATTGAGCAATCTTTCCCTTGAACCATCCATGTATTTTGAGATGAGGGTTTTTTTCCACCAGCTCTCTTTTCCCGTGATCAATCTCCATACTATCTTCATTCCCAGGGCTGCGTTCATGAGTCCAGGTATCCAAATAGAAAGGCCTCCTTTTTCGTATGGTAGCACTACTTGCTCCCACCTCATCAGGCTGAAATTTTTTGTTTTCTTGTTTCCCCCCGCCATAGAAAGGTTCTTAAGATTAACTCCATTTGTTTGTGTGCACTTGCTGGGGCCATGATTATTGCTTATTGGTAGATAGGTAGTGCTGCAAGGAGTGTTTTGATTAAAATAACCCTTACTGCCATATTTAACCACATCATACCCCAACTCTGAATTTTGTTTTTCATTTTTTTCAATTTGCTTAGTCCATATTTCTGCCTTCATGTTCTCTTTTGAGATTGGAAGTCCTAGGTAAAAGAAATGGGTCCATTTTTCCTGTATTGGGATTTCTAATATTTGTGAAATCCTTTGCATGATTCTGGGGGGGTGTTCCATCCATATATTCTACATTTTGTGTTATTCAGAAACCCACCTGAAACCTGTAAAAATCATCTAAATTTTGTTTGAACCTTCTTGCTATTATTGTTGATGCCCCTCCCAGCAGCAGGGTGTCATCTGCAAAAAGTAAGTGGTTGATTGTTTTTACTCTTTTTGCTATTCTGAGCCCTGTAATGTTTCTTTCTTTTCTTTGTTTTTCCAAAGCTCTACTTAGAGTTTCAGCCATTATAATATATAGGAAGGGTGAGAGAGGGCATCCTTGCCTGAGTCCTCTTGTGCTTTGAAAAAATTCACTTGGCCTTCCATTTATGAGGGGGGCAATCCAAGGGGTGGAGATGCATGCCTGGATGACTTCTATTATTTCTCTTGAGAAACCTAGTTTCTGAAGAACAACCATGAGATATGGATGGATGAACCTGTCAAATGCATTTGCCATATCTAATTTAATTATTATGCCTTTTTCCTACCTTAGCATACTAGAGTGTACAACTTCTTGTACAATAATTACATTATCTATGATTTGCCTGTTGGGCACAAATCCTCCTTGATTTTCAGACATGATTATTGGTAGCACTTCCTTGATTCTATTTGCAATTATTTTTGTTATTATCTTATAAGAGGAATTGCACAAGATATAGGGCGATACCTGTTGAAGGTGGAGGGATTTGACTCCTTTAGGACTAGAACGAGGTAGGAGGATTTTGTGTTGCTTCCTTTTTTTTTGAAAACGTTCTTCACCATTCTTAAGAAATATTTTCTAATTGTATACCAATGAGATCTGAAGAATGCTACTGTAAATCCGTCGGGCCTTGGGGCTTTATCCGGATGTAGGCTCCATATAGCCGCCACTACCTCTTCTTCTGTGATTTCTTTACACATTTCTGCGTTTTGATCTCTTTTTATTTTATTTTTTGTGTGCTGAAGGAAATCTTCATATTCAACCATTTCTTCTTTTGCTGACAGTAAATTTTTAAAGTGCTTGTGGGCTGCTTTTTTTAATTCCTCCGCACCTTTTACCTCTTGATTTTCCACTTGGATTTTTTCTATTTGATTTCTTGCTCTTCTAATCTTCATTGAGTTATGGAAAAAATATGTATTTTTATCCCTTGCCTTGAGCCACAGGCTTCTGGATTTCAGTCTAACCTCTTCTTCTTCTTTCTTGTTTTCCCTGTATATTTCCCAAAAGATTTCCTTTTCTCTTAGATAATCTTGCTTGCCTTCTTCTCTGCCTTCTTTTTCAATTTGCATGCTGTCCATTCTCTGCTGTAATTATTTATTTATTTATATATATTTTTTTAATTTCATTTGCTCTTGCCCATTCCATTAACTTGATTATTTCATTTTTTAATTTTGTCTCTAAAATATATTGTGGTGATCCTGATACTCTTGGCTCCCATGCATCCTTAATTAATTCATTGATTTCTGTATTGCTGTCCCAAATTGAGCTGTATCTAAATGGAAGTGGTCCTTGATTTTCCATTTTTCCCATGACTATTGCCACCGGTTTATGGTCAGATGTCGTGGTGTGGAGGATTTTTGTTTTAATGGCATTGTACGTTGCTGCTATGTTTTCTTGTATTAGGATTCCGTCCAACCTTTCTTTTATGTTTCTTTTTCCCACTCTTTTATTGCTCCACGTGTATTTTCCGTTGCTTGGGGGGATGTCTAAAAGATTGTGTTGTTCCATTATTTCTTCTAGTGCATCCCTAGATGGGTCTGTGTGATATATGCCTCCAAACTTTTCTTCTATACTTCTTACCAAATTTAAGTCTCCTCCTAGAATTATTTTTCCTATTTGCATTTCTTTTAGTGCTTCTTTTATGGTGGCCCAACATTGCTCTTTTTCCTTGTAGTGGTTTGGGGCATATATATTGATGACACTATACTTCTCTTTTGTACTGATTTGCATTAGATCCGTTTGTATCCAGTGCTGATATTTTTTGTGGTGTATTAATTCCCATATTCCTTTCTTCCATATTGTGCAGATACCTCTTGACGCTCCTATTGCCTGTATTGCTTCACCTTCATAATTTCTATTTTTTTTTTGATATTTTCAGTTTCTTGGCTATTTGTTTTTGTCTCCTGAATCATAAGGATGTCTGGGTTTTCTTTTGCCAGAATGTCTCTTGTGGCATTTTCTTTAACGAATGATCCCAATCTTCGGCAATTCCAAGAGACCACTATCATTATTTGCTTGTTGGGTGATGCATGGCTCCTTTCCCTCTTTGCTGGCTTTTTTCGTTGTTTCCTATGTTCCTTCCTAAGAAGGTTTCCATAGGTTGCTGCGTTCCTAATGCCATTTCCTTTGCTGCTGCTTCATCCCTCAGCTCTTTGTTTGTCTTTCTCCTGCTTTTTTTTTGATTTTATACATTTGGGAGAGCTTCCTTTGATTGCTTTCTAGTTAGGATTCTGTCTACTGAGGGAGGGGGTGAGATTTGGGTGGTTGGGGCCAGAGGGGATGGGGGTGGGGGAGGGAGTGTGGTGAGGGGATCTGGATCTGGGTCCGGGGGATGGGGGGACAGAGGGATCCAATGGCTCAAAAGGGTTGAGGCTATCAAGAGAATTGTTGTTAGCTTTTGGTGATAGAGGATGGAGATTAGAGGATATGGAGGGTTGCGTAGAAGAAAGATTTGGTTGTTTATGGACTGCATTCTTTCTTTTGACTTGTTCCCATTTGTTTTCCGGGTCTTCAATCTTTTCGTTTTCATTATCTTTTTTTTTTTGTACATCTATTAGCAAAATGACCATATTCATGACATACCTTGCATTTGAAGGGGATTTGTTCATAGTCCAGCTGTTGTATATGTGTCCACTGAGCCACTTTGATTTTGATGGCTTCTGGGAGCCCTTTTCCTAGATCCACCTCTACACAGATTCTGGCACATGCGTGCATGTTTGTTGGAAATAATACTGAGAGGGGGGGGTGAATCAGTATTATCTAATTCTTTTAATAAATCTTCCTTATTTGTTCTTTGAATTAGTTTTGCATGTCAGTACCATAAAATAATGAGCATGAACAAAGAAAACAGATAGTCACACCAAAGAACACAAGATGTAAGGTGGAAACCCAATGTGGGTGAAAACCACCTGCTGCAATATGTCTCTATCTTCTTTCAAATTAGAAACTCCTTTTACAATGGTTTTGTATTGGTGCAGTCCTTTACCAGTACGCAGGCTGCAACCTGCAGAGAGCTACAACTCTCTCTCGTTTTCCAGTCTCTCCTGGAAGGGAGCTACAACCCCCTACTTCTTTTCTTACAAGGACCACTTTTCATAAATTTTCAAACTGGATCCATAAGCATCAAATGACCATCAAGTATAAGAGAATCACCCAGTCAACTGTAGTAACCAGATCAACAATAATAGAACCAAACCCAGAACACAGCAATGATAAACAGAGATTTTAAGAGAAGTAAGCAGCTTCACGCCTGCTTACAGTAAGCACCCTGCTCAATTGCTCGCCTGCTTACGTACGCACCCTGCTCAACTGTTCGCCTGCTTACGTACGCACCCTGCTCAACTGCTAGCCTGCTTACATACGCATTGTATCCATTGAACTGCCTGCGGACCTCCGCACCTGCAACCCTTCTGTGCCTGCGTACCGGCACACCTGAAACGCTTCGTTCCTTTCCTGCGTATGTACGCACTTTCTTTCACTGTACCTGCGTACCTTCGGGCATAGATGATTTCAAGACTTCAGAAATAACCCAGACAGTCAGATCTACAGATCTGAACATGCGCCGAAGAGATCTCAATCCATCAGTAGATTCGCCTTATTTAGATCTAGACATTACTCCCAAGAGATCATAATATTTCAGATCTAGCCCTCATAAGATATTCAACACAAAACATGCTCAAGCCAAATGATCTCCTTTGCTTTATATAGGAAAGCTCTTCCTTAAATCATGGATCAATACCACGGGCCGACACCATAATAACACAAAACCGTCGGCTAAATACCAAAGGTTAAACATAAGAAACCCCACGTGTGCTTTTCTCTGCCTTGAAATGTGTGCACTGGGGGTACGCACCTCTTGAACGGGATAACTGCGGGTATGTACGCACTTTATGTAACACCGACCTGCGTGTACGCACCTTATGTAAGGTGTACCTGCGTACCCCTTATTTTCTTCAATATTTGATAGCTGATCATCAATCTCTGCTGCTGACTTGAAGTACTGTGATCTATCACCTGAATGGGTTGCCATCAAGGACAACACTTTAGCCATAATGCCAACAATGTTTTCATTTGGCTCTCACCTATCTATGTATTTCCCAACTGCATTTCCTATGGCTTTAACTGAATCGTCTCCCCAACAGTGGAGGGGAAGATGCAACAATCTGACCCAAACGGGGACGACATTGGGTATATCCATTTCTGCGTCGAAATCCGACGTTCATCTGTTTAGATAAAAACCCCTTATATCCATAAAGTACGGGCCATTCCTAAATATTAGATCTCGATCCTCCTTGGTTTCAAAGTGGAAGGTGTAGTATCCCTTTCCATAGAACCTAATTGAGATTTTTCCTTTTATTGTTGCAGACCAGTTCCTTTCTACCTATTTTTGGACCGTTTTGGGTGATGGCCATAACCCTGTAAACTGCCCAAATAATCCACGTTTTGCCAGGGAGAGTGCTGCTTTACGAGGAAGAGCCGCAGCGAGTGATATTTCCAGGATGTCTTCCAATCTTTTAACAAACTTGGTGACTGATGGTCGGTTCTTTGCTGGACCCATTGCAAAAATGAGGAGAGCGAAAGCTTTTGGTGTTCCTTCATTTTCTCACTGGTTATCTGAGGGAGGCTCTTCGTCCTCTAATGATTCCATGTTGATCGTTCCTTAGCAGCAGGAGGCCACTGAGGGCAGCTGCGTGCTGCTGCGTGAGCTTGTTACAATTAAGGTTGCTGCGTGAGGCTGTTGCGAACCCTGAGTCTTGCCTTACGACGTATTTCCAAGATTTAGAATTTCCATCATGAATTGATATTTTTTAGTAATGTTCACTTGCTTCTTACAAGGAATTAAAATACACATTTTGCTTAACCTATCCATAACTACATAGAAGTAATCATGACCTATTTTAGACACAGACAAACCTCCTACAAAATCCATAGATATGCTCTCCCATGGATGAGAAGGAACTAGAAGAGGTGTATATAGACCCAACTTTCTATTAGTGGGTTTATTGGTGGTGCATAATATACATCCTTTTACATATTTGGATACAACTTACCTCATTCAAGGCCAATAAAAAAATCTTTGTAAATGAGCTATAGTTTTTCCTACACCAAAATGCCTTGAAATATGAGAAGTGTGAGCTTCTCTAATTACATGCATTTTTTCAGCTTCTAGAACACATTGTTTGTTAAAATGATAGAGTAACTTACCTTGCAAATGGTAATTCTCCAAACATGAACCATCAATTAACCTCTCCTATACATCTTTGAAGTCATCATCCTCAGTATATTGCTCAACATAATTATAAAGTGATAAGAATCATTATATAAGACAATAGATGCATTAATAGGAGGACTAGATAACATGTCAGCCACTTTGTTATGTACACCCTTCTTATATTTGATTACCAAATGAAAGTATTGTAGAAAACCCATCCACCTAAAATTCCTTGATTTTTATAGTTTTTTTTGCAACTACAAATACTGTAATGTTTGATGATCTACATGTATTATTGCTTCCTTTCTCATTAAGCAATACTCCCATTTTTTAACACTTTTTACTAATGCATACAACTCTTTATCATATGTAGGATAATTAACAATAGCTTTAGAAAAGGTATCAGAGTGATAATAGATTGACTTTGACGGCTTAGATGCCCCTGCGTCGCGGCTCCTCAAGTCGCAGGTCAAGCCTGGAGGATCACATAGAACTTGACAATATATCTATATCTATATCTATATCTATATCTATATCTATATCTATATATATATATATATATATATATATATATATATATATATATATATATATATTTAGCTATAAATTAAGATTTATTTTACCATATAATTAAAATAATGTTTTTGTAACCATATTTAAATTTAATTAATAAGCACATAAAAACTTAATAATTACAATAAACTTACAATATAACAGGATTCTTAACTATGGTTATTCACCCCCACTTTACCATGGATACTATTAACTTGTGAATAGGCTTGTTACAATATCATGGTTTATCAATATTACATGCCCAAAAAACAAAACTCATTTTTCCATAAAAAATTCTTTTATAAATAATTTATTTTAATTTAATTTTATAACATTTTTTAAAATTAAACATAAAATCAAAAAGGTTATAATTACTTTTGAGATATATCTGAACTCTCTAAACTCATTACCACTAAAAATATTTTGTGGATATAAGTAGGTTCAATGAAGCCCTTCAGGAACTCAAGACAAAAATGAGGAGGAAGTTCATTTATCAATGGAGAGATATTGAAAGTCAGAAAGCTAAAATTATTGCACTCAAAGATAAATGTGTGCACTTGGAGGAAGCTGTTGCTTACATCAAGTCTACTACTATGAGCCAGGAAGGAGAAAACTTAGTTCAACAAGGCAAGAAGCAACACTCTCAATAGGAGTAGTCAGTCAATCAATACTAAAAAACCAAAAAATAATTCAATGTATTGCAAGTTTATATTACTCTCAGGACAATATGTAAGGCAATATGCCAGGATAGACAAAGGAATGAATATAACATTGGATCTCAAGCATAGAAACAGGGTCTGTGCTCCCATTTTCGCTTTTCTACTTGAATCCAAACCTCATCGATTGTAACAGGAGTATGCTCCTCTTTTATTTTTGCAATATAATCAATACCCGATCTTGTTAAAAAAATAAAATATTTTGTGGATGTTCCACAAATATTAAATCAAGATTTTAATAAAACAAAAAATAAGAATACTTCTATAAAAAGACAGATGTGAAATTTGTATAATATAAATAATATTATTAAGAATCACTATAGATCTAGCTTAACTAAAAATTTATCAAGCTAATTGAAGAATCAAATCTCTCTGGATATAAATCTTTTCTCAAATTTTACTTTATATATAGATTTAATCCGTCTCACTATTCAATAAATCTATAATTAAAATAAATCTATGTTAATAAATAATTATTATTATATTTTTATATACCTTGAAAATAATATTAAAAAACAAAATACTTTATTTTATGTCAATAATGGTGCTTAAAACAAATTAAAAGTAAAACATTTCACTCTTTTATTTATATCTTAATGGACATAATAATTATAAATGTATAAAGGTTGAAAATGAAAGCTTACACAACACAACACAACTGTAATGGTATGAGAAAGGAAAGCATTAATAATACACAAAAGATCTTACAAATCGAATCATTGATACAGTGATAAAAGTTTAAAATGAAAGTGTACGGAGCATAACAATATTGCTCTTACAAAGCAAAGCACTAATAATATACAAAATGTATGACAAAGCAAATCATTAATAATATACAAAAGGTATTACAAAGCAAATCATTAATAATATACAAAGCATAGCATTAACAATATTATTATATTTTATATAAAAATCTAAGATATTTTTTATTTTAATAATTAACTTAAATATATAAAATCAATTTATTAGATATGTGTATAAAATAATATTATAATTTATTAACATTTTAAATTAATTATTGAAAAATAAAAATATAAAATCAATTTATTAGATATGGATATAAAATAATATTATAATTTATTAACATTTTAAATTAATTATTGAAAAATAAAAATATTATAATGAATTAAAATATAAGTGTAATAAAAAAAGAGAAGGTTATGTTTCTTTGATTTTGTGGCGTAGATTATGAGTGTAATAAAAGAGTTATGAATTTTATAATTTTATATTAAAAAGAGAAGAAAAACAATAAGGAAATATTCACAAAAATATAAATTAAATTAATTTATTTTATAAAAGAAAACATGTTAAGTAAAATAATTGAGAGTAAAGTTAAGTTAATTCATAGTAAGAAAGTAGTTTTTGATAAACAATGTGTTATAACAAGTTGAAACGTCCAAAGTTTCGAGTGAACATTTCACTTTTCATAAGGGACAAGATACAAAAAACATAGGTGAAGAGGAAGAAAGACCTAACCTATATATAATAGTAGTGTCGAAAGAGATGTTAAGAAAATAGGAAAATAAAAACGAGAATTTAATTATTAAAAAAAATAATAATTAATATTAATATTATATTATTATTAACAAAGTATTATTAATAATAGTAACTAATAATAATAATAATAATTAATAATGTTATTAAGTATCATTGGAAAACCAAAAACTTTAATTAATAATGAATCAAAATAATATTTTTAGTATATATATATATATATATATATATATATATATTTGATTGCATTAAATCTGTGCTTGGTCACAACATACACTCAAGAAATACATTGCTTGTTTCTCATCCTTCCACTCATTCCTATGCTTGTTATAGACAACTAAAACTTTTGAGAGACTACAAATATTCATAATTTCATTGCATTCCTATAGGGATACATATGAAAATAAGTTCGTGATAAAAGACAAAATTTATAGAAATACATATATCATTTGAAGTCATCACCCTCCTCCTTCGGTGGCTTGTTGAGGTCTGGACACTTGTTTACTTCCTTTCATCTCCCAATACTGGATTCACTTAGGTTGGTATACAAAAGTTGAACTTGTTCTTGTTAGTCTACAATATGATTACGAAGTGCCTCAACTCATCCACTTACCTGGCTGAATTATCTTTCAAAGTTTGGACCTCCTCCAACACATTCACGCTAGTTTCCATTTGCTCCTTTTATCTCATATTCCTCACCATCATATCAAGTTGGAGGACATCCATTTTCTTTGCCAATTGAGTGACCCATTCCTTGCATCTGCAACTAGTTTTCCTTTCTTGACTACTGTTACCCAAATCTCGCTCTTTACCTAGTCCAAATGGAAATTGTTATCCACCCATGGTATTGAGTGGTTTAACTCAAAAAGACACCAAGAATACTATAAGTAACGAGCCTCACCTTGCAAAAGGGGAGAGGGGTCCATGACAATGTAGTTGTAAATGGTTTCCCAATTTAATAAATATTTTTCTTATTTTCTTATGTTGCGAGCAATTCCACGACTTCTCAAGAGTTTAATGTCTTGTCTCAAACTAAGTTCTAAGCCCCACGAATGTTATGAATAAATATATAGGAAATAATCTAAAACAATGTAAATGATAATAATCATAAATAATGTTTAGTTAATTAGTAATTAGGTTAAAGAGTCATGTTTAAATGAGACATGACTCTCCATGAAGAGACACCTGCTTGTTATATAAGAAATCCTCTCACTCTCATTTGAATCATTCTTATTCATACATTTAATATATAATATTTGTATCCTCATGGATATCTTTATATTCCAAATCTTCTGGAGTAAGTAATATGAAGAAGGAACTTTGTTTGCTTCATTTTGTATCAGGGGATGGGTCAGCAACGAAGGGAGCACACATAGTAAGTCACTAACAACGCAAAAGTAAAAACATTGAAAAGAAGGTTGATGAATCAGAAATCAAAGAACTTTTACATCTGAGAAACCATAATCAAAGTCTACTCACTCAAATTAAGAAATTTAAGGATGATAAGAAAGGATTAAAAGACAAGTTAGAACAATACACTGAAGAAGAAGTGTCGAAATCTCCAGTCGTAACAGTCCAAGTTTAAAATAAGGGAACAAATACTGATCCAGTGAATATGACAACTCAAGAAGACAAGTCAGTTGAAGAAAAAACACACTTAGATGTTGCAGTTCAAATGATTAACACCCCAAGTGAAGATTCTGTAACCAACTCAAAAACATCATCACCTAAAGTAAATAATCTTTTTTCACACACTTAATAAGGGAAAATCAAACCAAAAAAGTTCCCTATTGACATCCGAATCATGAGAGTAGACAACTCAACTATGCTACGTATAAGGACCATTCAAAACAGAAAAAACAAACTGATGTTCCAGAAAAGAGTGATGTAGCCTCAATCCAGTCCTATGATGACAAGTCGTTACAAAATTCCAGTAAACAGAATATTACACAAAATATTAATCTAGGATGGTCTGATCCCTTCTGAGTGCGACAATTTTGTTTGTCACTTGGAGGATCATATCGTCTTGCTTCAACGAAGATAACAATTCTGAGACAAGAAAACATGTGAAATAGGAAAAAAAAGATCAAGCCTTTCATCAGTAAGCTTTGAGGATAAAGATTTTTGAGGAGGAAGGTAATGTTATCAATAAATATTTAGGAAATAATGTAAATTAATGTAAATGATAATAATCATAAATAATGATTAGTTAATTAGTAATTAGGTTGAAGAGTCATGTCTAAATGAGACATGACTCTCCATGAAGAGACACCTGCTTGGTATATAAGCAAGCCTCTCACTCTCATTTGTATCATTCTTATTCATACATTTAATATATAATATTTGTATCCTTATGGATATCTTTATATTCCAAATCTTCTGGAGTAATTAATATGAAGAAGGAACTTTTTTCGCTTCAATGAACTAACTCCCTAACTACCAATCTGGGGCATTAAGAAGGCCCATAAACTGACCTATAACACAAAAGAATCCAAATAGGCCCAACCACGGGAAACACTATGTTTCCTTGAATTCCCCAATCGCTGGGAGCAATGCGAAGTTCTGTATAGATACTAGACAATCGTTCCTGCAATAGAATCCAATCAAAGGCAACCCTTCACGAACCTATTCCATGCTAGGAGTGTAGTGATACATAGCCTAAGAACCAGAAGACCACAATCCTAGGGATTTTCTCCCACTCATTGTTGTTGGGAAAAGTATCCAATACGGAATGACCCTATCCCACTCTAAGGGTGACAGTACCTCAGCAACAATCAAAGCAAATCTATTCAAGATTACTTCTTTATGAGATGAGAGAGAGAAGAGAAAAGGGATCCACTAACCGTTATCTTCCGCTAATGGTTGATCCAATCTTCCCTCTTTGCTGCTTGCTCCTAGCTCCTTGCTCTTTCACCGGCCCAGCTACACAAAGATCCTGTAAAAGCACAAAGAAAGGAAACTACAAGAAGCATACATCCATAACTGATTCAAGGATTAGAATAAATCAAATATACAAGCATCAATTCACCATAGAGATACATGCATATAGAAGAACCTCAAATACTTTATTAATAGAAGAAGTAAAGTTCTGAGAGTGTTACAACCATAATAGGCCCAATCCAGCAACACCTCCCAGCAGAAAGAAATCTCCTCTTCACCTCCTTCAAAGCAATCACCCAATAGTTCTATGCACAAACCAACAACACTTCCTTACATTCACAAGATTCCAGCTTCCCTAGACCTCATGAGAGAGCTCTATATATAGGAGATTTGGAGAAAGGATGAGTCAGCTTGAGTTTGGCATGAAGCTGACTAGTGTCCTCTCCCACTTCAGTTATACTTCAGTTCTTGAGTCCACTTGGAGTTTCTTGCTTCCACTTGGAGATCTAGATCCTCTTACTCATCACAAGGCGAATTCCCTGATCCAAGTGTCATTTTGGAAGCTTCCTGGGCATTTGACACCTTGCAGAATGACTGTGCCACTTGGCCAATCTCGCCCAGCGCAGGTAGCCTTCATTAGATTTGACATTCAGCGCAGGTACAGAGTGGAGCAGTTGACATTCAGCGCAGATGCTCAGTGGAGCAGCTGACATGATCCAGAAATAGCTTGTTTTTGAGTGTTTTCAGGTGGAGAACTGATTTTCAGTGCTGTGGTTTGCTGACCTTGTTCCTCTAGGGGTAGGAACAACATGTTTAGGGACTTTGGATCCCTTAGATTATTGACATTTCATGCTTCATGCTGTTAGGCACAAAAATGTCTATAATAGTTGCCCCCTAAGGTATGAGGTCGTTTATCGGGTGAAATGCTTTATCAGGAGGATCCGAAGTTCATTCAATTGCTGAGAGGTGCCCTGTAATAAAATACAATACAATACATTATTTTTCATTCTGCTTTCATGATCTAGCTGAGGCGGGCATTCCCATGCTCAGCTTTATAAATTCATTTTGGTACATAGAACAGACGATCGTCTGATGGTAGACTGATAATTCTCTGCTGAAATTATCATCCTTTGAGTAGGATGATCATCTGCTGCAATGATGTACATAACAAATGTCTTTATATCCTGAATATATATCGCAGCCCGGATGGATGAAACTGGATCCGGGGTCTTCAAACTCGTTCGATCTTCACTCTAAGTACAAGTCGATCCATGTGAGAATTGCGCTGAAGTCGAACATGGAAAGACATCGCTTGATTACCGGTCAATAATGTAAACCGTTAACAAGCGCGAGAGGAATCACCAATAATGACAATGACCCTCAAGGTACTGCAGTACAATTCACGTGGTGTGAATAAAGGACTTGGCGTCGAACACCACGCAAAATCTTCTGGTCGAAGGTCATTGATGTATACCTGTCGCCGGAAGTGAGAAACTTGCCATTGAGGCATGCAAGCTTCAAAGTACTGGGGGGTTTGTTCCTAGATCAACTTCTTGGATAATGAGCTGAAGTCGACAAGAAGCGATCCGTCAAAGGAGGGCCTTAATGAATCCCACATCAATGACACGGAACGGAGCTAATGATTTTAGTGGAGGTGAAAACAGTCTGTGAAATATGATTCAGGGTGGCGATCATGGGTGGATGAAGGATAATGTATGGCAGTGGATGGGACACGGTTGACTCTTTCTGAACAACATCTCTTGAACATATAACGACACTGATGTGATGGATCGGTAGCATTACCCCAAATGTGGATGGTTTGGCGAGGACCATGGTGATGAGACCGGTGAATGAAACAACCCAACCCGATGTGATACGGAGGACAAAGTGTCATGTTCAAGAGCGACTTGCTACCATTAAAGCTTTGAGGTTCTCCCAATTTTTCCCCAGTCATTTCTGACCAGTACCTCTTTATTTTTGTCAAGCTTGAGGAGGATAACATATGCTTGTTCTATAACCTGCCCTTCGGGCAAGCCCATTGCTATGTTTTAACGAGCTTAGCGATAGGGAAACTCGTTCTCGTCTAAAGACAAGTTTGTCGCTATTTAATCATTTTAACGAGTCTAACGACAAGGAAAACTCGGTCCTTTTCATTTTTAGAGAGTCTGAAAAGGTACAGAAAGTTAACTCCAAAATTCCTTTTTCGTCATCTAATCCCTTAAGTCCAAAAAAGTATAAAACAATACAGAAGGGATGAGTTTTCGATAACTTTAACGAGCCGAATAAAACAAGCGCTCGACCTTTTTGTGCAATAATCCCTCAGGTCCAAAAAGATTAAAATCTAGAGGAGGGATAGCTCTTCCGGTCACTTTAACGAGCTGGAAGGCCAAAACTCGGCAAACTTTTCATATTTTACGAGTCAGGAGAAAAGAGCTCAAAGAAGACTCGTCTTTTGAGGAACGAGTGATAAACAGGGATAGCAGCGGATTCCAGGTACAGGTTGGAATTTTCCAATCACGGCAGTGTCACAAGGATGGCTAAGTGAAATCACTCTTCGCAGCTGTTCCTCAAAATGGGTAAACAATCATATGGAGGTGAACGATTGGCCAAATGAAATGGAGGTGGCGGGTGCAAACACGACCAAGGCTTTTATGGCTAATAAATTTACGATCACAATGGTTATTTACCGGAATAGGTTCATTTTTTAATGAGCTTGAACTCTGGAGGAAACTCTTGCTCAAAAGCTTATGTTTATTTTTTAACGAGCATGAACTATGACGCTAAAACTGCTCGGATCTCGCTTTTCTATTTTTTAACGAGCATAAATTCCGCGGTAAAACTGCTCGATTATACCAGTCATAAGATAAGAAATGTCTCCTGCAAGATTCCAATTTTTATAGAGCTTGCACCTCACATAAGCTATGCTCTTTGGCAAATTTTGACCTTTGCCCCACATCCTTTCTTTATGCAAGTTAGGAAACGACTAATCCAAAAAACAGATAAATAACCGCTCTTTGCTTGCACTCTAAAAGGTTCGCATGCCCCCAAGTATAAAGTACAATTTCAAGGCTGCCCCTACTTATCCTTCAAAACATTTGTTTTGATGGGTGAGGCTTGCCTCTTTCAGGTTATCCAAAAAATGGTTTTATTTGCTGCCGCAAATGAAACTCTTTCTTCGGCGATGTCTATCATTAGGTTACTCAAAGATGGTTACAATTTGTTGCAGCAAAGGAATCTCTTTCTTTGGAGGCTGCCCCTACTTATCCTTTAAAACATTTGTTTTAATGGGTGAGGCTTGCCTTTTACCCAAAGATGGTTACAATTTGCTGCCGCAAAGGAATCTCTTTCTTTGGTATTACCTACCTATTTAGACAAAGGTGAATGACTAGAAATCATCAAACACATAACTTTGACAAAAGAATCTTTTTCTAGAACAACCCCTCTTCCTTCCACGGACGGGGTACGGACTAGTCATATTCCTTCGCGGAAATTCTACTTCACACCCAAGGTTTCCTCTGCCCGAAGCAGACCAGGATGCATGCCCCCTGGGTTCCAGTCCTATCTTTCCGAATCACTCGCACTCATCGGGAAGGAGGACTGGGGGTGGAGACATTTCTTGGGTGAATAGACCATTGAGGGTTGGTATTTGACTATTTGCGATGCGTGATCCCGGAAATGAAAGTTGGTCTACGAGCTTGACCATTCTTCCTTCGTGTGGAAAACACATTACTCTAAAGAGTGAGGAGACTATAGCTCCCATGCAATATATATAGTCTCGTCCAAGGAGTAGGTTATAATCCAAGGGTCCTCGAACGACCATCACGTTCATTTGAACGGTCTTCCCTTTCAATGTAACAGGTACATTCGGGAGGATCCCTAATGGTCGACTGGTTCCTTTATCAAAACCCGAGAGATTTCTTATCTCAGGCAAAAGCTCTAGGGAACCCAGTGCTTTCCAAGCAATAGAGGAAAGGATACTCACAGATGCCCCTTCATCAATGATAGTTCCAGCCATTACCATTCTATAAATTTGGACTATGATTCTGAATGGTATACTGGCTGGTAACCGGGGTCTGCCTAGTTGGTTCCAATCAAAGGACACAACCAGGTTGCTTGGTGGTGGGACCGAATACACGGCCGGATACGATCCTGACGTGTTCCTTCCTGCGATAAAGGAGTGGGCGCATTGCCCTGATGCTCATCAGAATCTGTGTTGATGAAAAGAATCTGGATGGTGTCATCCTTATTCTCTTCAGTGAGGGTGTCATTTGAAGATGAATCTTCAGTGACGGTGTCATTTGAGGATGAAACCTCTGAAGGAAGAACCGGGTCAACTGCCGTATCGACCTTTAGACTTTCGTCTGGTCTGGATTCAGTAGGTTCATTTTCAATGACTGACGCTTCAGCTGACCACTTGAGCAGGCCAGCTGTATTTTCAACCAACGAAGGACTCGGCACGAGTTTTTTGTATCCAGGAGGAAGTCTCAACGGTGAAACTAGGCGGTCTTCCAAAACTCTCTTCGCCTCGTCTAAGAAGGGACAACGGTGGATGGCATGATTGCCTTCACACAGTCTACAGGGGGATCTTGCTCCCACTCTTCGGCTTGAACCTTCACTTTCGCTGGTTGACGGTACGCAATCAACATGGCCATCAAAGGTTGATGCTCCCGAATTGTGCAAACGAGGCGACCAGTCCCTTAGTATCCGGGGAATACAGGGACAATCTCTATGGAAGTGGTCTCCTCTACATATGACACATGGCGATTTAGGCCCGGTCTGTGCTGTGTGTGGGTTTTTGTCAGATGTCTTTTGCTTGCCCCCAGTCGCCTTAGGTTCCTTCTTCTTCTTCTCCTTCTTCTTTTTCTCCTTCTTCTCCATGGGAGCTTGGTTTTTGCCGGCTCTACCCTGCGAAGATGAAGGATTGGAGGAAGAGTTATAAGAAGTAGAAGGCTGGTGGGCAGCTCTAGACTGATCTAACTGTTGACTCGACTGTTCAGGAACCATGGTGGTCTGAACTACATTAGTTGAGAAAAGCCAAATAGGCAGGCCAATTGTCAGTCCTGGAAGCGACAATGTGGCCATGTGGGGCGCACCAACTTCTCCCCAAGAGGAGAATGGACTAGGATTTCCATCATGTGGAGTTCCTTGGTTGGGGCGTTCCATGTTCTCAACTTAAGATCAACGCGGGAATAGGAGGTGATTATGTTCCGTTTAAAATAAATTTTATAACGACGCTTAGACACAACTTGCTTTTTCACTTTTTAAGAGTCGAGAAAAAGCTAAAGATGACTCTAGTCTCCTTCGATGTTTTAACGAGCCCGAAGTGACAAATGCTCGGATGGACTTTTTCAGTTATAGAGTTTGAAAAAGGCCAAAAGAAACTGCTCTGGAGTTCTAGGCAGAAGGTGTGCCAAACTTTTCGCAAAACCATAGAATACGTTTTACGGTACGAGTGGTCGATCTTCGTGAATGCTGTGTTCACTGCATTGCGATCAGTAGGGCGGCCGACACGGTTTCCTATTGGATAAAGGCTTTATTCCTATAGGGGTCTCCCAATATATACGCGACGGTACGTGGGAGCACAAGTCCGTATTGATACTTATCGCTTCACCGTGGAGGAATCACCCAACCACTCAACGCTAAGATATCACGTTTAACGACGCCGGAACACGTCTCTAGCTTAGACCTCTATGTGTTTGCGTTATGTTTCAATGCGTTGTTATGTAAATTCAATTTATTTTAAGGTTGATCTTGTTTAGCAGTTTGCCTTTATGGATCACCACGAGATGTATGATAACACTCCTAAATGCAGTCTAAGATGATAAGCAAGCTTTTCAATCTTTCAACTTTGAAAACCTTAACTACTGAGGGAAAAGAAAGATAACACCTTTTCACACAGATCATAGAGCACACACTAATGCATTTTTTCCTAAATCAACATGCAAACTGTCATAATGTATATGCACAATGCAAGTATTTCTTTTCTCTTTCTTAATGTTGGTGCAATGCAAAAAGAAAGCTGTTGTATAATTTTGAATTCAATTTCAAGTGAAAGCAAACAAGCTTGTCCAAAATCAAAAGACACCTTAAGATTTACTTGTTTCGATACTAGAAATATATAAATTCAAACCATATGACGAAAGAAAAAGCTCAATCAGCTATGAACAGCAAATAAACTAACTCTTAAGATCAAAACGACACTTTATCACAGGTCTAGATCTAAGAGGCCACAGCAAGACTAGTTCACTTTCGTTATAGGAAACTGTAAATGTACAAGAAATACACAAAGAAAAAACACAGTTTCTTTATACAACTGAGGCGGAATAGTGACAAGGAAAGTTGGTTTCAGATAGGCCCACTGACTGGTAACAAACAACAAAAACAAGAGTGAAAACAAGGCAAGAAACAGCAGGAAACCCCAGCAGCACAAGGCAGGACTGGTCCAACGCAGGTGGAACACTGCCTGTTTGACCTTCAGCGCAGGTAACCCCTTCGAGAACTGCGCTGAAATGCAAACAGCCTTTGTACAGCCTGCACTGAAGAACGAAACTTTCGTTTCTAGTGGTTTCCGGGTCACAGATTGCTCAAAAATTCACAGTTTTTGCTCAAATCAGAAGCTATCAGTCAAGGACACACTAAGGGATGACAAGGAGGATGAAAAGCTATCACTAAGAGCTTATTAGAGTCCTTGTGGATCAGCTCTTCAAATCATAAACTTGCCCAGAAACTGAGCTAGAGTAGCTGCCCTCTACTTTGCATTTGAATGATTCAAACACAGTTCGATTCGGTACTCCCTTTGTTTATGAAATGAATAGCAAAAACACAAACAACCAACAAGATACGATCCCCAGCGGAGTCGCCAATTTGTTGTTGGGAAAAGTATCCAATACGGAATGACCCTATCCCACTCTAAGGGTGACAGTACCTCAGCAACAATCAAAGCAAAGCTATTCAAGATTACTTCTTTATGAGATGAGAGAGAGAAGAGAAAAGGGATCCACTAACCGTTATCTTCCGCTAATGGTTGATCCAATCTTCCCTCTTTGCTGCTTGCTCCTAGCTCCTTGCTCTTTCACCGGCCCAGCTACACAAAGATCCTGTAAAAGCACAAAGAAAGGAAACTACAAGAAGCATACATCCATAACTGATTCAAGGATTAGAATAAATCAAATATACAAGCATCAATTCACCATAGAGATACATGCATATAGAAGAACCTCAAATACTTTATTAATAGAAGAAGTAAAGTTCTGAGAGTGTTACAACCATAATAGGCCCAATCCAGCAACACCTCCCAGCAGAAAGAAATCTCCTCTTCACCTCCTTCAAAGCAATCACCCAATAGTTCTATGCACAAACCAACAACACTTCCTTACATTCACAAGATTCCAGCCTCCCTAGACCTCATGAGAGAGCTCTATATATAGGAGATTTGGAGAAAGGATGAGTCAGCTTGAGTTTGGCATGAAGCTGACTAGTGTCCTCTCCCACTTCAGTTATACTTCAGTTCTTGAGTCCACTTGGAGTTTCTTGCTTCCACTTGGAGATCTAGATCCTCTTACTCATCACAAGGCGAATTCCCTGATCCAAGTGTCATTTTGGAAGCTTCCTGGGCATTTGACACCTTGCAGAATGACTGTGCCACTTGGCCAATCTCGCCCAGCGCAGGTAGCCTTCATTAGATTTGACATTCAGCGCAGGTACAAAGTGGAGCAGTTGACATTCAGCGCAGATGCTCAGTGGAGCAGCTGACATGATCCAGAAATAGCTTGTTTTTGAGTGTTTTCAGGTGGAGAACTGATTTTCAGTGCTGTGGTTTGCTGACCTTGTTCCTCTAGGGGTGGGAACAACATGTTTAGGGACTTTGGATCCCTTAGATTATTGACATTTCATGCTTCATGCTGTTAGGCACAAAAATGTCTATAACACTCATTAATCAAGATATTTTATTTATGAGCCTATGATTCACCTTCTTAAATAGAATGTGAAATACCAAAATTGTTAAAAAAATGTTGAAAGAGATATGATAAAAAATAAATAACTACAAATAAATAAAATGAACACAATGATATTGATACCGAAGTTCACCTAGTGTGGGCTACGTCTCTGGGTCCACTTCTAATGGAATGGCATCTTCAATTACGATGTAAAATAATCAAAATTACATTGAAGTCCTCATTCTCAAAAGTTGGCTCTCTATTCTGCAGCTATACAATAGCCTTTAAGAACCCTAGAAAACACTCTCTCCTTTGTCTAATCTCTAAAAGGGCACAAAAAGAGTGTATTCATCACATTCACAATGATAAACTTGTAAACATAAGCCAAAGCTTGACCTTTTTGTCACAACCACAATGCTATGGTGTAATGGCATAACATTTTGGTATATAAAGTTTTGGGGGTCCACAACGTCAGGTTCGAGCCCACGAATGTTGCAACTCGAATCAACCACTTTGAATACGTTAATACCCAAATATGATATGTGGCCCAATCAAACATTGGCGTACAAGTGTATTGGTTGGGTCACTGCAATGATACATGATAGGTCATACAATCAAACCCACATACCTTCCCCTTTTGTCACATCTGCAACAATAATACTTTATAACAAATATTTTGTTATACCTTTCCAACCACCTGTGCATGGATCATTGGGAGAGTGCTTGAGTTGTGTGCCATGTGTCGCATGGTCAAGCCCCACTTGTTGCACCCGTATGATTTTTATAACCATATCATTACACTCATCCACAGACGGTTCCATTGTATGGAACCTGGAAGTTGTGGGATTGAGCCTCGAGCCTTCTTGGCCTTTTAGAGACAACAACGTTGCACCCTCTTATTGGTCCACTTAACACAAAGTCACTTGCCTTGTCAGCCCTTCCACATCATCCTGTTGAGTCAGCTGCCCCATGGAATGCCACATCAACTATTATGTCATTCTTCCACATCATTGTCTCTACCACGTGCCAATTACTACTCTCACCATGTCACATGTACAATCTTGCCATGTTTCACTTGTACATTCTACGATGTTAGCTGTATAATCCTACTATGTGTCAGCCTTTGGGACTGCCACGTGTCACCTTTTCCCTTACTTTTTGCTTGTCTTTGCAAAACTTCAAAACATGATAACTTTTTCATACGAAGTTTGTTTGAGCCCATTCAAGTTGCGTTGGAAAGGTATCATCGAGCTCTTCATCATGGAAACATTTTCATCCCTACATGGAACTATTGAATTTTGAGGCATCTTAGATCCTCCTAGATCAATCCTCCCCACTGTGAAGCTTTTGGACTACCAAAAGTTAAATTAATCAGGAAATAGGTGAGGGTGTTGCTCCCTCACTTTCCCTATCTCATTCTATGTTTTGCTTGGATTCATTCCCTTAAGGCCTACTTGAAGATACTCCACATTTCCTCATCATGAATTCCTCGTCTTCTTGTCGAGAATGACATCTTCTTGCAACTCATTCGGGTGTTCAAAAGTAAAATCATCGATGGAGGGAACTTGAATACTCTCATCCTGATATATGATCATTGGAGACTCATATAGTTTCAAGTTATCCACATTCGCAACTAAATACATCTGCATGTAAGGTAGCTTATTTGATTAGAAAGTATTAGTTCCAATCTTCTCCAAAATAGTAAAAGGACCATATCAGATTGGCTTGAACTTTTTACCTTCCCTTGTTAGCATGTATTTTTTGATATGCAACCAAACTCAATCAACAACTTGGAAGTGATGATCCATCCAATGTTTATCATGCCTAGCCTTGTATTGGGCTTAGCTCTTCTCCAACTATTCTTGTAGCTTCTGATTCACCGTTTACATCTTCTAAATGAATTTTTGGGATTTTTCTTCATCTCTCTGCTCATTGGAATCAACATATTTCTTAAAAATAAAATCCAATGGATACTTTGATAGATACCCAAAAAAGTTTCAAATGGATAACTCTATGTAGAGGAATGCAATTCTTGGTTGTAGGCATGTTGCACATAATGTAGTTTTTCATCCCAAATGTTAGGATGTCAAGGCAAATGTACCATGATCCTATTGACTACCTCTGTCTGTTTGTTGGTATGTGGATGAAAATGAGTATTTCTCTTCAACTTGGTGTCCATCAATCGCCACAAGCTTGACCAAAATTGTCCCAAAAAGTGGGAATCCCGATCTTAAATAATAGAAGTGGACAATCCAAAGTGAACCCAAACATGCTGAAAGAATAAGTGTGTAGTTTGTTCAACGTTCACTTGCTTCTTACAAGGAATTAAAATACACATTTTGCTTAATCTATACACAACTACATACAAGTAATCATGACCTATTTTAGACATAGAAAAACCTCCTACAAAATCCATAGACATGCTCTCCCATGGATGAGAATGAACTGGAAGAGGTGTTTATAGACCCAAATTTTTATTAGTGGGTTTACTGGTTGTGCGTAATATACATCCTTTTACATATTTGGATACAATTTACCTCATTCAAGGCCAATGAAAAAATCTTTGCAAATGAGCTATAGTTTTTCCTACACCAAAATGCCTCAAAATACGAGAAGTGTGAGCTTCTATGATTACATGCATTTTTTTCAGCTTCTGGAACACATTGTTTGTTAAAATGATAGAGTAAATTTCCTTGCAAATGGTAATTCTCCACATATGAACCATCAATTAACCTCTCCTATACATCTTTGAAGTCATCATCCTCAGTATATTCCTCAACATAATTATAAAGTGATAAGAATCATTATATAAGACAATAGATGCATTAATAGGAGGTCTAGATAGCATGTTAGCCACTTTGTTATGTACACCCTTCTTATATTTGATTACCAAATGAAACTATTGTAGAAAACTCATCCACCTAAAATTCCTTGATTTTTATAGCTTTTTTTGCAACTACAAATACTATAATGGTTGATGATCTGCATGTATTATTGCTTCCTTTCTCATTAAGCAATGCTCCCATTTTTTAACACTTTTTACTAATGCATACAACTCTTTATCATATGTAGGATAATTAACAATAGCTTTAGAAAATGTATCAAAGTGATAATAGATTGGCTTACATTGTTGCATCAAAACTAATCCCATGGCATATCCACTTGCATCAGTCTCTATCTCAAATGGCTATTGCAAGTCTGGAAATGCTAATATTGGTGTTGTTATGATATTTTATTTCAATGTATCAAGGGCCTTTTGCTACTTTCCTCCCCACTGAAAGACATTTTTAATGCTAGTCAAAGCATGTAAAGGAGATGCAATAAACGAGAAGTTAAGCAATACATTTTTCTCTAATACTGGATCCTAGGAATATTGTAACTTCTGTTGTTGATGTACGCTTGGGCCAATTTGCAATCACTTCAACTTTAGAGGGATCTATTTTCAATTCACCACCCCCTACTATGTAACCCAAGTACATTAATGATGTCTTGCCAAATTCACACTTTGACAATTTCACATACAACTTCTCCTTTTTCAAAGTATCAAATACTTGTCTAACATGCTTAATGTGCTCATCCCAAGTTCTGCTAAATACAAGATTGTCATCTAAGTAGATAATTACAAAGTCAACAATGAATGGTTGAAAAACGTCGTTCATCACATGAATAAAAGTTTATAGGGCATTTCAAAGCCCAAAAGGCATCACTAACCATCCAAACAAACCCTACTTTGTTTTGAAAGTGGTTTTCCAAACATCACCTTTTGTAATCTGATGCAGGAGCATCTAACCCCCCCTAAATCAAAGAATAATTCAAAGCAGAGCGAAGAGTACGTGGATCAGAGGAGCTGAATTGAAGGAGGAAAAATACGGAAAATTTGCTTTAAAATAGATTTAAAGCGGAAAAGATGTGATCGTTGCATTAAGATAAGCATGAATCGAGATCCTGGAGCGAGGAGGACGTGGACAACGTAGCTGAACGAAGGGAGAAAAATAGGAAAATCTGCTTTAAAATGGATACGACTTACTATTGTTATCTGCGTGCATGTATTTTGGAGAGATTTTTGTGGATCGTAACAGATTCACGCCTTTGTAAATGCTTTATAAGCATGTTTGTGTGCGTGAGATAGGGGCGCGCTAGTGAGAATACAATGTAGCCTGTGTGGATTTATTGGCCAAGGTTGCAATGCCTTAGATCAAGTAGTCTTTTGTATATAATCCAAATTATAGATTATGTCGATTTTCTGTCTATTGAGTTATGAATTTTTACAGTTTAAATTTACGATTGAAATCCCGTGTTGTGAACTTGTCGATCGACATCGATCACTTCAGGATCGATGGCGATCTATGTATTGTTTAACTGTTACTGTTCTTTGAATGCAATTATGGGTTGAAATTGTGTGTGATGACGGATTGGGTTAATGCTAAGTTTGGACGCACATAGGAACAAATTCTGTATGGAATTGGACCTTACGCTGATCAAAGGATAAACTGGAGCTGCGTTTAATTATAAAGACGGAAGCTGTGTTCATTATAAAGTTTGTGATTGGCCCATCGAGTCAGCAGTCGTTGAACAGTGTTAAGAAGTGACCAGCGGAATGGTTAGTCAAAGGCAGCGTGCTAGAAGTTCATGTGGTTCAAACATTCTTATATGACCACAGAAATGGATCTGTATGACAAGAATAAAAGATTGAGGCGGTTGTTCTTTTGTAATTGTTTGAAGGAACAGGTGCAATCGCGTCGGAACTCTGGAAGGCGAAATTAATACCGCATTGAGATTGCCGATATCCGATTTCCACTTGCATCGGATGGAGTTGGGTGGATCGGCGGATCTGCCGACGTATATAGAGGTGCCCATATTATATTTTAAAATCCATCTATTGCTATGTATTGTATTACTATGTGGTCGTGAGGTTTTAGACCTATATTTCATGCTTGCGATGATGATTAAGGGATGATCGATATTTAAAGAGATCCACTGTTTAAAAATTAAAAGGGTTAAATTTATTTAAACGCTTTCGATGGGACTTAATGGGCCATAACCCACAGGTCACAGGATCGAGATTTATATATAAAAAGGGATTTTGGGCTTACCCCAAGATCTCACTTCATCAAGTGGTATCAGGGCAGGGAAAGTTTCTTGCGGGGAAGGATTCCAGAGAGCAGAAGAAGATTTTGCGGAAGGAGGTACAGTTGGTTAAGCTGGAGAGTTTGTGGTCTTACTGTCGCACAGAGATCGACAGCCGAAGGTGAGAAGATCACAGCAAACCTAGAGCATGGAGTGCTCATAGGGTTCTAGAGAAGAGAACCAGAAGGATGCCAAAGGACTAAGCTCAGGAGGAAGCTTGGTGAGGTATCATGTAGCAGAGGAAGACTATTACTGCAGAGGTTGGTTGCAGCTCACAGAAGACCATGAAGGCAATTCCGCTAAAGGATTGAAATAGTGGGAAGAATTTCTAAGGACAAGGAAAAGCATATGACCAGGAGGTCATAAATTTTTGTGCCTCGGGAGTCTGATGCAGGAGCATCTAACCCCCATAAATCAAAGAAGAATTCAAAGCAGAGCGAAGAGTACGTGGATCAGAGGAGCTGAATTGAAGGAGGAAAAATACGGAAAATTTGCTTTAAAATAGATTTAAAGCGGAAAAGATGTGATCGTTGCATTAAGATAAGCATGAATCGAGATCCCGGAGCGAGGAGGACGTGGACAGCGTAGCTGAACGAAGGGAGAAAAATAGGAAAATCTACTTTAAAATGGATACGACTTACTATTGTTATCTGCGTGCATGTATTTTGGAGAGATTTTTGTGGATCGTAACAGATTCACGCCTTTGTAAATGCTTTATAAGCATGCTTGTGTGCGTGAGATAGGGTGCACTAGTGAGAATACAATGTAGCCTGTGTGGATTTATTGGCTAAGGCTGCAATGCCTTAGATCAAGTAGTCTTTTGTATATAATCAAAACTATAGATTATGTCGATTTTCTGTCTATTGAGTTATGAGTTTTTACAGTTTAAATTTACGATTGAAATCCCGTGTTGTGAACTTGTCGATCGACATCGATCACTTCAGGATCAATGGCGATCTATGTATTGTTTAACTGTTACTGTTCTTTGAATGCAATTATGGGTTGAAATTGTGTGTGATGACGGATTGGGTTAATGTTAAGTTTGGACGCACATAGGAACACATTTTGTATGGAATTGGACCTTACGCTGATCAAAGGATAAATTGGAGCTACGTTTAATTATAAAGACGGAAGCCGTGTTCATTATAAAGTTTGTGATTGGCCCATCAAGTCAACAATCATTGAACAACGTTAAGAAGTGACCAGCGGAACGGTTAGTCAAAGGCATCGTGCTAGAATTCATGTGGTTCAAACATTCTTATATGACCGCAGAAATGGATCTGCATGACAAGAATAAAATATTGAGGCGGTTGTTCTTTTGTAATTGTTTGAAGGAACAGGTGCAGTCGCGTCAGAACTCTGGAAGGCGAAATTAATACCGCATTGAGATTGCCGATATCCGATTTCCACTTGCATCGGATGGAGTTGGGTGGATTGGCGGATCTGCTGACGTATATAGAGGCGCCCATATTATATTTTAATATCCATCTATTGATATGTATTGTATTACTATGTAGTCGTGAGGTTTTAGACCTATATTGCATGCTTGCGATGATGATTAAGGGATGATCGATATTTAAAGAGATCCATGGTTTAAAAATTAAAAGGGTTAAAGTTATTTAAACGCTTCTGATGGGACTTAATGGGCCATAACCCACAGGTCCCAGGATCGAGATTTATATATAAAAATGGATTTTGGGCTTACCCCAAGATCTCACTTCATCATAATCTGAATCTGATCATAACCATGTCACATGTATAACTTAGTAAACTAAACTGCATCCTTTAACTGATTTAACAAATCATCGATACAAGGAAGATGGTATTTATTCTTTACCGTGATTTTGTTTAATGCATGAAAATCAATGCACATTCTCCATGTACCATTTAAATGATGAACAATAAAATCAAGAAAGATAAATGAGATTTGGAATATGAAAGGGAATGCTTCAAGAATTAAAATAGTCACGAAATTTGAAAGGTGGAATCTCCCTAGATGATGGAGTCTCTACTACCCTTTATTGCTAAGGATGAAGTTGTTATAATATCTGCTTGATAATTATTAGGATTAACGACTTCTTGGAGTGATTGTTTTAACCATTATTTAATATAATATTTACCAGAGGAATAATGATGTCCATTTTGATACATTGATTAAATATTTCCTCCTAGATATCCTGGGCATCCTCTTGTAATTGTGCAATTAGGGAAGTTTGATCATTTACATTAACAAAAATAAACAACCACTTTTTAATCTCATCTTCAGAAAAATCAATTGCATTATCAAATTCCATCCCCATTGACTCAACATATTCAACTTAGCCTTCAATATTGATCTGGACTTATGCAGGAACGCAACAAAATACCGATATAAACATAAACACAAAGATGAAACTGAAATAAAACTTCATTTCATTAATATCAAAGAACTGAAATATGCTTACAGACATAATGGAAATAAACTAGCTCAGATGATGGTAGCTTATCTTTGAGAAGAGATGTGGCTACTACATGCCTATGAACTATGTTACAATGAGGATCGAAGGCCTATTTATTGTTGAGAAATAATGGAAAACCCTAAACATCCAAAAACCTAACTCTTGGAGATGAAGCACCAAAACTATGGGCCCTGTTGGGGTAAATTGGTACATCAACTCCCCGAGGTCTTAACTTTGGCATATGATCATCGTTTGGTGTGGAAAATACCCCATTAGAAATATCTATCCAAGGACTATAACTTTCGACTACAAATTTCATGAAATGACTCGCGTTTTCCTGTTTAAAAAAAAAATCGTCGTTTAGGGCCTCAAAACGGCTCGAGAAGTTTAGGACTCGAAAAAGTGCCTGAAATAGTAAACTATGCTACAATTAAGGAAATTGAAAAACTGAAAGAAACAATGGTGGGGGTCCAAGTGGATAGGCGTGTGGCCACTAATATCTACCTAGATCAAATATGTCCTTAAGAATTAACACTGAATCTCTTACCATATGGGGACCATGTAAATCATCAACAACTTTGATTTCTTTGAGAAAGACATCACTTATTTTATCATTAATTTTGTAGCATTCAGAAATAATCTCCTCTAGTATATTGATTTTTGTAGACCATCCAGCTTGGATCTGCTTCAATCTTTTGGGTCTAGGGATATTTTTTTGTGTGATCTACATAGTTCACTGATTGAAAGGACCTTTTGAGTGAAAGTAGATAATTCATTATATACGAGATTCCTATCATGCTCGAGGTCTTTCTTAAGCCAGTCAATGAAGGAGGAAATTATCTATGCCATATTTCTTAAATGGGAAGCTATTTCCCATACATCTTCAATAATCTTCAATCTCTTACTAATATTATTAAAAATATAGGATTTAACTCCATTAAGGAGGTGAAAAAATTTTCTAATTCTGTGAGGTGTGACAGGGGTGGATACTATAGCTACTTGTTCCTGTATGGAGAGAGGAGTCATAAATAAAGGAACATGATTAAGATCTTCCTCGAGCTCTTTTATTCGTCTTTTTAACCACAAATTTTCTGCCTCTTATTCAGTGAGCGGATAAAGTAGTGCTTCTATTGTGGTCTTATGTAATTTCAAGAGCCCAATGGCTCTGACTTCTGAAACATCAACAACCATTTGAGTCTGACCAATAACTCTTTTATTTTAAACCCTCACCCTCTCAATTCTCAACTTCTTGTTACTTCTATCATAACTTGCACTCTGCAAGGTGATAGGGAGATCTTCAAAGGTGGTTGTATCCTCAACAATTTATTTTACCATTCTCTGGTTCTCAACCATCTAGGCTGTAACCCAGTCAAGTAACATAGTACTATCAACTTCAACATCCATTATTTCTTCCACGCTTTGTGTTTCCTTGGAACCTTTAGTTTTAATTGACTGAAGAATTGTAGTGAAGGCCGCATAACACACTTATTTTTTATTGTTTATTTTTTATGATTAGTATGCAAAAGGGTCATATTAGTAACTGGTAATTCTAAACTTTGGGGAATTTTTATTCTAATACTTTACTTGCATCTTTAAATGATATTAACAACTTTATCTTTCATTTACATTTTCAAGATCAATGTTTATAGGTGTGACCATAATATGTGTATAAATTAACCTCCTAAAGAGTTATTTTCTCCTGTCAAGATAGTTAGATATAGCTCTTGAATTGTCCATTCATTAATATACTTGTGTACTGTAACTATACTTCTTTCTCTTATCCTAGAAAGAATATATATGATTTTATATTTAATGCTGTCTTTCATATAGTAGGACATTTTAGGTTATATACATAACCTATTACACCTTTTGTTACAAATGTGAGGTATAAACTTGAGTTCCCAAAATCACCCTAATTTTTGAACTCAACACATTAATTTCATAATGTTCAAACTCTATATTAGTTCAATCTTACCTTTTCTTTTAAAAAAGGCTCTTTTGTAATTTCTTTATACATATATGTATCTAGGTTCCCTTCCTTATACTATAACATGGTTACGAAGGTTATAGTCACAATACTTACTCTTGTTCAAAGATATCATGTCTAACACATGTCTATACATAGAAATATAAATGTTAACCATGTAAGAGATATGTTATATCATTACATTATTCAAAGCTTTATGTTATATGATATGATTTTTAGTTACCTATGCCATATGGGATATTTATTCGGGAACTATCTAGACTCTTCATGAACTTACAACAAATACACTTGCCTCCATGTGTTGTTTGGTTATGTTGACACGACAATAAAACTAAAACCCTAGGATCAACAACTATGGTTTAACCTTGAAAGATCCATGATGTATGTTGATTATGGTTGTTTTATTTTCAATGACTACCCCTTTGTCATAATTCTCACAATTCATTCATTCATTTTCGAAGGTATTTCGACAAAGCTCTGTAAGCTCTGAGACCAGTGTTCTTCCCACCGCTTAACACTCAATGTCCTTCATTTTCAAATGATTCCAAGGTCATGGTAGTCTAGTTTCAAACGTTTTCAACTCCTTATACTTGTACCCATAATTTATTCCTTGTCTTTCAGGGTTTTCTACGAAGGTAACACAAAGTTTCTACTTGAAATTAAGCTATAATTTATCCTTTTGTTCCTATGTAACATTTATCTAAACAAATTTAAGACTGTGTATTCATTTGGATGCACGGATTTATTTAGTTTATTAGCATTCGTGCTTTGGTTACAAGTTCTTTATCTTTATCATGTGTATTGTATTCCAGATGTGGAGAACGACTTTGCGACTTCAAAATTGTCACTTAATTAGATATTTCATATGAAACCCTGATTAGTATCTCTCCCCATTTGCATATAAAGCTTTGATTTTTAGGTTACAAATTTTTGTTTGGGATTGTATACATATACAAGTAGTATAGATTTCAATATTTGGGGATTTTCCCTTTTATGGCTCTGTTTGTTTATTTTTCTTGTTAATTGTGAAAAAATCCTTTTTGTTTTCGGGTCGAGTTGTGGAAATAATGTTTCTCATTTTGTTTATAAACTAGAGTTTCGAATGCAAAATTATTTTAGTTATAGTTTGGTTATCTGTAATAAAAATCTACCTTTGTGTTGTACCTCTGTAGATAATTCTAGGTTAAGGAATTATGCCAGAGCATCTAAAATGTTTTGTTTGTTTTGAATTTTTGGATGACCAATGCTCTAAACTATTAAACAGGTGCAATTTCTTAATTAATTATGATGTATTAGAAGGGCTGACTCTTCACCTCTGACAAAATTTAGCTTTGAAGAGATGTGTAACGTTGAACTTTAAGAAATATATGATTGATTAAATCTTCAAACAGATTATTTAACTTAGTCATATATAGATGATGCATGTAAAATGATTTTACAACAAAAAAAGGTACATTTAAAACTTAAGGGGAAGTGACAATTTAAAGATGTAGAGGAGTTAATTGAAACATAAAGTCTAATTAACTAATCTATGTAATTGATAATAACTTCGTAGGGGCTTTCAGATAAATTGAAATTCAATGTTATCATACCCAAAATTCCCATTAATTTATGCAGATTTAAACAAAGTGAAAATATAATAACATAGAAGTACTCACAGGGACACAAGTTGTTTCAAGATGAATCCAAAATCCTTATATTACTTTCAGAAAATAATTTCAAAGGATTACAAGTCTACTTAAGAGTTTATCACAATGGTTCAACCCTTTATACTTTGATCTACAAAGTATTTATACAACTTTCCTAAAAATATATTGATTTTAATATCAAGATTTTTGTTACAAATATCTCAAAACTGTTTACACAAATAGAACTACAAAATAGGAAAATAAAACTGTTTAGGCCTCTTGGCACTGAATTCAAGGCTTCTAGTGACGACTGGGTTGAAAAAGCTGATGTTTTGTTGCTCTTGATGATCATATGTACTTTTGTTTATGAAAACCTACATCTTGTTGCTGAAAACCTGTTGTCTACTCAGTAAATGAGCTGGCATACCTTTTCCCATCTTTCTTCACCTGGAATGAAATATTTGATTAACTTTTTGTATGTTTCATCCACTTCAGTGTATTTTTGAAAAGTGGGTTTCAGTACGAACAAATATTTAATTTCATGCTTAATCAATAAATCAAAACTTAAACATTCAATATAGTATTTTCCTGTAATATTCCCCTTAATCTTGGAAAATTTGGATTTTTCTGTAGCTATAGCATGCAACCTGCGCTGGTATTCTTCAAGGGGAATCAACTATCTGCCATTCCTCTTAAACCTGGGAATCCTTTTTGATGTAGAATATTAAAATTTTTGTGGAACTTTTGAATACTGGCTTCTAGATTATGGCATTTATTTTCCAGCTGCAACATTAGATTCCTTTTAGTGAGAATCCTTCTCACTTCTAAGATAGTTTCAGTTCTGTCCTCTATTTCATATTATTCTAGTTATTCCCTTGTTCTTGAATTCAAAATTCTAATTAGTGCTATAGCCTTTCCTGTTTTTTGACCTAGGTCTTTCTTCACTTCTGCAATCACTTCCTTTGATTTTTCCAATAGTTCCTCCTATTCAAAAATAATTTCAATAGAAGGCCAAAAATTGGTCATAAACTCATTAATATCCAACTATATGTTTTTCTTGGCTTGTACAATGGTCTGAGCAATAAAAAATCATTTTCTAGAGTTTCTATCCTTTGAGTTAATCTATGGGTTTTCGGAAGTTTTGCTAAATAAACATTATTAATTTTTAGCTTCTGCTCTCAGAGATTGTTGAGTTTAGCCTTCAACTTTTCTATTTCTTTATCTTCTATGGACAAATCTCCCATTGCTTTAGCTAAATCAATCGCTGAATCTATGGATTGTCTTTCCACCGTTATAGCTGCTGCAATAGAAGTCCCTGCAATAGGAGCTGTTGAAGTACCCACAATAGAAGATGTTTATATAGGAATGGCTACTGCCGCATCTACCTGCTGTTCTTTTTCCTTCAATAGAATTTCTAGTTCAGTCTCCATCCTCTGAATTTGCAAATTTGTTTCAACAATAATTTTGAACATGTTTTCCTTTTCCTTTTCTAACTCACCAACTTCTTTGGTTTGGGGATCTTCAGTAGTAGGGAGTTTCAATTATTTTTTCAATGCTTGAATATCAACATTTTTCCTCTTAATCATTTCCTCGACAACTTTAACATTACTAGGATCATATCCCAATTTAATTACCAAATCTTCTAAGGATTTTATTTTAGTATCTTTGGCAAGTGATGACATCTTTTCTAGCTTTAACTGGGATTGAACATTATTCACTGAAACTTACAACCTGGATGCTGCCATGGCTAAACTAGTCAAGGTGGAGTAAATCATTTATCCAGCTTGTTTGTGTAGATCAATTTGGTTAATAGGATGGATCTATTTACTATAAAAGGGAAAAAAAAAATTCTTTGTAATCTTCTGCAGTTTTCAGAAAAGGAACTTTAGGCTCTAAAAGTGCCATCTGAAACTGTCCTTTTTGAGTATCTAATGCTGAGAGAAGCCTGTGCTGGGAAGCTGAAGTTTGCTTCCAGAATTCTGAATAAGTAGTGGCCTTGAGTGCCTCATTTTTCTTCTTAATTTCCCTATACCTAGAAAATATACTTTGTTCTGTAGTGGTCTGGGCTAGCTCTCCTGTTTGAACTGATTCTAATGGATCCTGAGTGACTGAAGATACAGGAGAGATTGAGAAAATTTCTTCAACCCTTGGGAATGTTGTAGCATAAGGACCTGTTAAAAATAATGTGGTATGTTCCAGTGAACTCTCTTCTTGAGATGGTTCTTTTTCTTCTTCTTATACATTATGAAGTTTGTTTGCTGATTTTCTGAAACTAGAGGGGAAATAATTTCCCTTGTCCTTTTAACATGTTTTTCATGTGGTACTGGAGTTTGTGCAATTGTAGAAATGAAAACTTGCTCCTCTGCTTCTTGCAATGTATTTTCTTGCCACTCCTCTTGGTTCATATACTGTTTGATCTCTAATCTAGGAGTGTGGGCATAAGGAGTAGTTTTCAGTTCTACCCTTAGCTTAGAAATAATCCCCAAGGGATCATAAGAATAGGTAAAATTTAATTTATTTCAAAAGGAGGCATGCTTATTTTGTTGCTGCTCTAGTATTACAAATAAAGGGTCCAATTCGAGCTTTTAATTTAAACTGAGATTTCTTCTTGTGGTGCAGGTAAATTCTCAGTGCAGACACAAACAATTCCTCTAGCCTGAGAGAGCGGGTCTAGTCACAAACAAACAATCTATGGAAAATCTCCTTAAGCTAGAATTAATTAAGAGGGCCTACCTCTTAGAACACTATTCCACTTGGTGATGATCCTGCTTCCTCACTCCAACTATCTTCCGTTTCCTTCCTTCGAATACCTGAAACAAGCAAACAAACAACAACAACAAATGTGATAACATACAATATTGTATTCATCCTACTTAACAAGTCAAGGAACATTAAGCCATAAAGATGTAAAATAACAGTTCATGTAGGAAATCAATCAATAGTTGTATTCATATAAATCAAAAGAGATTACAACCAATGCCTTGACGTTGCTGGTCTCCTCTGACGTATCCAGGTTCCCACATTTCTGCGAGCATCTCATGGATACCCCAAACAATGGAAGTTTTAAGGCCTCTTCCCTCTAGTCTCAAACCAAACCAAAACACACTATTCTCCCTCAAACGTACACTAGAAAGCTACAAGCTATAGATATATTGCTGATCATTCAAACTCACTCCAAAACTAGTTTAGCTTGGGAAAAGAGAGGTTTATATAGCTTGGATGGATGGGAGATGGTTCCTCTCATCAGGGTAGAAGGTCTTATCTCTTGAGTTCGTTCCATCCTAATAGGAGAAAGGAGCCCAAACTGACTTCCTCGGCTTCATCCAGCCCAACCATCTACTAGATTTCCGTTACGAAGCTTCTAGGGCTGGAAGCTTTGACTCCATATTTAAAAAAATTGCCAAAAGAGGATCAGCGCGACTGGAAAAAGGCTTAGTCACTCCGTATGATGCTAGTGCTAGTTTTAATCTCTAAAAATCAGCATGAGGATGAAACTAGTCAGTAGCACCGGTCTTGTAAACTAGGATAAAAGGAAGATTCTTGGGAAATGATGTAAAGGGGAATTATTCTGCTCATGAAGAGGGACATACTGGGAGTTTCTTCATGATGCGAAGGCATGTAGGGTTCACTGTAGAGGTCTTCTAGGATCGTGTACAGGGACAATGACAAAATGTTGTGTTACAGATGCCCCTTAAAGCGTGAAGGCTGAACTAGAGTGAGGAGTGAAATGCTTTACAAGTGGATGTGAGGAACCAGAGTCCATCGTTGGAAAACCTATAAAAAAACATAGATACATATACATCAGTGAAAACTCTGACAAATGATACATGAATCGTGGTATGGGTGCAACCATCCAAAGAATGATCATGTAAATGGATCCAAGGCATGGGCGAAACCATCCAATAGAAAGGATCATAACAAAACCAAGGTATGGTCGCAACCATCCAATAATGAGAAGGATCACATATAACAACTCATGGTATGGTCGCAGCCATCCATCTAAAAGAGACATGTATATCAACATGATCATGTCACATTGCCTCACAACATGGACTGGTGTAATATGAGCCCAGGGTCTTGCACTCCAAATGACCTGATCAAAGTACAAATCCTAACATGTGAATGAATGCGTTGAAGTCGAACATGCTAGAAAGTCGCTTGATTACTGACCAATGATGTGAACCATTAACAAGCGCGAGAGAAACCACCAATAATGACAATGGCTCTCAAGGTACTAACAACACAGTTCGCGGAATGTAAATAAAGGAACTGATGTCGAACACCCATGAAATCACTTGATCAAAAGCCAATGATGTGAGCTTGTCATCGAGTGCGAAGAACTTGCCATTGAGGCATGCAAGCTCTAAGGTACTGGAAAGGAGTTTCTAGATCAACTTCCTGGATAATTAGCTAAAGTCGACAGGAAGCGATTTGCCGAAGGAAGGTCATAATGAATCCTTCATCATCGACATGAAACGGGAACACAATGAATGACAGTAATCCAAGATGATCAGACAATGTACACGTAGGAAGACTTCTCTTGAAGATATGGATGACACGACTCTAGAGTTTGGCAACATTTGACATCATAGGATCAAAGGTCATGGTGATGTGGAATAGATCATATGAGAGGTTTAAAATGGATAACGTAAAACCCAGGGAGGCAAGTGACAGAGTGAGGATGTCCCAAAACCCGACACGAAAAGCAGATGAGTGTCAACGTTCAAGAGCGACAGGTTACCTCAAATGAATACAACTAATGAAATACTTCCAAGTTTCCCCCACCATTTTTGGCGAGTACCCTAGTTATTTTTACACAAGTTTGACGGGGATAGAATATTCTTGTAATATAAGTCCATCCTAGTAAGTTTTACAAGCCCTAGGAAGGAGTATCTTGACCTCATCATAATGACAAGTCCTATGTCGTTTAATCTTTTAACGAGTCTGACAAAGGTGTAACTCGGTATCTTTTTCATATTTAGAGAGTTTGAAAAAGACACAGAAAAGAAAACTCCAAAAGGTCCCTTTTCGTACATTTGTGTCTCTTGAGCCCGAAAAGGTAGAAAACAATACTTGAGAGAACCACTTGACCATGTCAGCCAAGGAGTACCTTTTTCGTAAATAGTTTATCCTGGCCTGAAAAAGGGGTAAACGTATACTGGGGAAACAACGTTTCGCAGCCTTTAATGAGTTCAAAACGACAAGAGATCGACAACCTTTTCGTGTTTAAAGAGTTGGAAAAGAGCTGAAAGAAGACCTCTTGTTTTTATTGTATTTTAACGAGTCAAAAAATGGAAAAAATACTCAGAAATATTTTCATATTTTACAAGTTAGAAAAGAGCTTAAAGGTGACTTTTCCTGGATGAATGAGTGGCATAAAGGGTAGCAACTAGTTTCAGCAATGGAGGAACTTCTCAAAACATGTAATGGTCAAGAGGCTGGATAATAAAACCACTCATTGTTGTGGCTCCTCAGGAAAGGAAAAAAAAACCAAATGAAATCATATGATTGGCCAAAGAGATGGTGGCGATGGAATAAAACAACCAAGGCTCATCTAGTAGAAATTAGCTGATTAAAACGACAATCACGAGATGTAAATCGGGCATGGGTTCATTTTTACACAAGCTTGAACCATGGAGAAATCTGCTTGAATTCAGTTTCATGTTTGCACAAGCTTGAAACGAAAAAATATGCTTGCGATAAGTTTGCATTCCCCCATCATAATGACTCAATTCGAGGTACATGTCCCCCCAAGCTTCATTTCATTTAGCGAGGTGGATGGAATGAAGGTTCACTCTCGAGATCCAAGAAAGACTCCACTGGGATTTTACGAGATCTTAATCAAAGACTCGATTTGGAAAAGGGAGTTGTTTCATTTTTTAATGAGGTTGACGTTATAAAAGAACTATCCTTGGACATTTGTTTCCTTTCTTAACGAGGTTGATACATGAACAAACTATCCTCAGTCTCCTTGATTCATTTTTTAATGAGCTTGACACAAGGCAAGGAACTATGCTCACATTCCTTGTTTCATTTTTTAATGAACTTGAAACAAAATAAGGAACTATGCTCACACATCTGTTCATGACCCATAAGAGAACATGGCTCCCAAGAGGTCTTCACGATATGGAAGAACCACACTCTGGGAGGAATACATATCATTTGGTACCAAAGATAGATCGGGTTCCAATGCCCCCAGTACATAATGTACAATACCATTTGTGTGATCATCAACAGATGTGGAGACGGAATGGGTAGCCACATAATTGACCTGTGGTGGGGAAGGAACTTCTTGCAGATGAGAACCAATAGGGGACGGTGGTTGCAAAGGAGGCACCTGGTGACAAATGAACGACAATTGATCAATGGTCACTATTCTCCCTTTGTGTGGAAAACAATCCACACCGAAAAGTGAAGAAACGAGGGTGCCCATGACATAAACATATTCGCGTCCAAGGAGAAGATTGAAATCTAAGGGAGCTTGGACTACCATCATGTCTATATAGATGGTCTTTCCTCCCAAAGTAATAGGGAACTTCAAAAGGATCCCTAAGGGTTGACTGGTTCCTTCGTTGAAAGCCAACAAATTTTGGTTGACAGGCACAAGCTGTGGGGAACCCAAAGCTTGCAAAGTAGTAGAAGACATGATGCTAACAAACGCGCCTTCATCTAATATAGTGCCATGTACTACCATATTATAGGCTTGTACTGTGATATGGAAAGGCACATAAGATGGGAGGCGAAAAGAAGTTAATTGACTCCAATCAAAAGAAATGAGATAACTACTTGGTGGGGGTATCATATGATTGCCTCCATGCCCTGTAGAAGAAGGAGAAGGACTCTCCTGAACAACTATGACGGGAGGGTTACTCTTCGATTCATGATAATCTAAGGAGACGAGAAGAACATGAGCAATATGATCATTACTCTCTTCAGGAATAGAGTGAACAATTGAAGGCGGAGACAAGTCGACACTCTTTTCGACCAATGGTTAGTTGGGAACAAACACAAGAGAGTCATGCTAAGGAAGAGAAGGATGGGAAAGAGATGAAGGGTTCACTGTAGAGGTCTTCTAGGATCATGGACGGGGAGTACAGGGATAGTGACAAAATGTTCTGTAACACTTCTTAGCTGACACAAAGTGCAGCTCATCCATGTTCATCATCTGCCTTATATAATCTAATGAAAAAATCCTAATTGGTACAAACTTAGGCAGCTTATATGGAGGAATTTCACATCCATATACTCTGATCTCTGTGTAGTTTTGATACAAATACCAATCTCCAGTCTTTGTTTTCTCATTGAGGTGGAGAATTCTCTTGATTTCATGGGATATCCTAGGAACTGCATCACTGTTGAGAAAGCATGAGACCATATATAAAAACTGATTGGTGTAATCACTGAAGGAAAATTCATTGGTATTCTTCCTTACTAAGGAAGTCCAATGAATCACAGATTGAGGATTACCCTGCTCATCTAATTTCTGCAATTGAAACTGGAATTTATCTGCTTGATGGAATAAGAACAGGTATACAAGAACTGATTGATATTTGAAAGATCCTTCTATTGAAAACTTTAAGAACTGATCATGTATTGCTTCAGACAAAAACTCACTGTAATTGAAGATCATGGAGGGTTTTTCACCTGCTGAAAAAACTGACAGAAATCCTAAAATAATCTCATCAACCCATTGATCAGTTGGATAACCTAATAGACAAGAAACTATTGAGATAACTTGTCTAGTCATTTCTGGGAACATTGAAGAGGGGTATGGAGGATTTGTTCTAGGTAATTCTGCATTTTCAGGCAAGAATATTTCAAAAATCTTAGCTCTTTGAGGAAAGGTGAGCTTCTTATAGATTTCCATGAGGGAATCTATAGAGAAAGGGTGCAGAGGGGCTGAAGGTTTTACTTGAAGCATTTGGCATATCGACTCTGGGGATATGGTAAACAAAACATCATTATTTTGAGCAATAATGGCTCTTTGGCTTGGGATGTATCTGAAATGGCACCAGGTTACAAATTCGGGAAAGAAATGGGTTTGAGGAAGGATGAATTGAGGCAAGAAGGAGTCCCACATGCTCAATTCATTGTTGTCATCAAGGAATTTCTATTCAACCCAATTGTGGAGTTCATATAAGTTGAACTCACATTGGGTTTCAACGATTTTATACTCTTGGTCAACTAGGGGTAGTCTATCTAAATCTATGACAAGGGGTATCATTGGGTTTTCCTCTATCATTTTAGATTTTCCTTTTGAAGACATATTGAAGGTATAATCAGGTAAGGGTGATGTTTACCAGGTAATTAACAGGTTTTTGTAATGCTGAAAGGAACATTTTTTTATGTTGGCTTGGTTGTACCGAGCCTGGATATGCATCTTTGCAAACAAAATGTGTAAAAGAAATAATAGCAAACCATGTGTTTATTTATGGAATGGGAGGATTAACCGTTCAGGATACCCGTTATGAGAGCGAGACATTTATTATGGAAATGGTTGAGGAATTGAACGTATGGATAATGTGTTGGCATTATGATGCATGTGATTTCCTTGATGGAAACTCACTTGTAACAGAACTAGATGAATCCATAGGTCAGTTCAGAGGTGACATAATGATGGAACAAAATACCAGAATGATGGGTCAAAGGTTTACAGATCAGAATCAGAAGTTTGATACAGGTGAATATTTGAAAATCTATACGTGGGTTCGTCAAGGCCAAGTCGCGTATACACGCAAGTTTGGTGAAGAAAAGTAGTGTGGTTTTTGCACCATGGTATTCTAAATACCAGGGGTCCTTACCATGGTATTGGCCCATAGTAATGAGCACAACAACATATATTGATAACGTCAAATATTACCACCGACACTAGTGTAGTTTTGACTCGTGGTATTGGATAAGGGCTAAACTATATAAGGAGGTGAAGATCAAAGTGCTATGTGTGCAAGTGAAAGGGTTTTTGATGAATACTTCAATCTGAAGTATATTTGCATTGTAAGGGCCATAATTTTCACATAGATATGAAATAATTATGCACCGATGAATACAGTGTTTGATCAAGATCATGAGACTTGAAATGAATTTTCATTGTATGATCTGCTCATGGATTGATTAGATCTAAGTACTGACGCATGTTTTTATCTATAAATATTATGATTTGGGTCTTTTTGAAGTTCTGAAAAGCTATGCAGTTTTAGGTCAAAATTTACATATCTATATGGTGGTTGGTCTTGGGGAAAGCACATATACATGCGGGTTCGCTTCTTCAAATTCGCGTATATAAAGTAAGAGTTTCTATTCATAAATGATTGATCAACCTGATCTGTGCTGCTGCTTCTTTGCTATTTGTCAATGATGTCCTCATGTTGATCTAGGTTGAGTGATAATGTCTAAATTAGAACTAATTGAATGATGAGGTTGAATTTGCTTACATGATTGGTTGAAAATATTATTGATGCTGCTGACTGTATGAGGGTTCTGTAAGATAACATAATATTTTAGAATATCTTTGGTCAACTCTGTGTCTGATTCAAAATTAAAATTTTTCAATTTTCAGTATATTAAGATCTATACACGGGTTTCTCTACAGAAAAGCGCGTATACATGCAGGTTGCCTTAAGTGAAGTAGCATATACATTTTGGCATTTGAATGATCAAGGTTGCAGTTGATTTTGTGTGTTGATGCAGTATTCTGAGTTCAGTTCTATGTACTGGTTACAATGATCTGACTATTTTAGTTGATTGGTTGAGTTTTGATTAAGTGTCAGTTGATTGGGTTTCAATGATTGGTTGCTTCTGTGTGTCATATATTGATGATTGTATTACAATGATGTTTGAGCTTAAGTGTTGATATTGGATCTAGTGTGAAAATTTATGAAATGTGGTCCATGGATGTTGCTGAGGGTTGGAGCTTTCAGCGATTAAGTCAAAGCTTCCTTCCAGCAGTAGCTGGTGATCAGATCAAGGGGTTGAAGCTCCCTTCTAGTAGAAGCTAGAGAATGAGTGAAGGTTGTAGCTTTTAGCAGGTTGGTGCCTGCATATTGGTATGAGTCTACTCCAGTATAAGAATGTAAGAAGTTTTTGATATTAATAATTTTTGAAGACTGAGACTACAAGAATAGTAGTTTTCTCCCATATTGCATTTCCACCTTAAATCTTGGTGTTCATGTGTGTTACTTATGTGTGATACTTTATTCTTTTCTTACTACACCTGTTTACTACTTATCAAATGCCTAATAAATCTCTTACATTATGATTCAAGTTTAACAGATAAAGAATTAGTTGTTTTACAAATTTATTGAGCATACACTGGTTTCTTTTACAACAATTGCGTATATATGCTAGTTGGGTTTAGTCAAGTAACTTATACATTTCAGAAAAGGAAATTATTATTGTGAGTTTTAAAAAAATAATGATTCACCCCTCTCTTAGTATTTTTCCCAACATAACGATTAGTTGATAGTCGAATGAGAAGTGGACAAATGAAGAAGGCAGGATGGCTTTGACTTTTTGGCGGGAGCGAGAGTGATCAACAATGGTTTTCGGGGGTAGATGGTAATTGGTTTATGGATGGGGTGGGTCCGAAATACTTAAGGAGAGGACAAATTGCATTGGCAGTGTTTTTGAAACAACTTTTCCGGCTACACCCCCCCCGCCCCCTTTGGTTAAAAGTCAGAGGGGTGGGGGTGGGGGTGGGGTCTGAAGTGCTTCCAGTGCCATTGATTTGGGTGGGGACCATCTCAGCGGTTGATACAAGTGCCTTTATTACATAATAGGACAAAACATCAAGTCAACAAGTCAACTTTATTAAACTATAATTAGCCATTTAATTAAGTTTAAACTAATTAAGCAACTAATTAATCATAATGTGCGACATTTAAACTAGCGCACATTTTTGAATATTTCTTGGGATTTATTCATTTTTTTTTAATATTTTTTTTTTCATTTTTTCTATTTTCTCTTTTAATATCCCTTTTCCATTTTTTTTTCTTTTTCTTTCCATATATATATATATATTATTTTTCTTTCTTTTTTCAACAAGTAAATGTAAAATAAAGGGTAAGTTATAACACTCTGCACACATTATGAGTAGAAATTACAAATGGGTGTTCTACAAACCCTATAGTTATGATCATTTTAACAACATGACTGTAATTTTACTATCAATGTACTAATTTTTCGGTCCAATAGCCTTTATAATTTTTTCTTTTTCTTTTAAGGTTTATATTTTCCGTTAGAATATTTCCTTGTCTTATCTTGTAAACCAATTATATAAATAGTCCTACAAAGTTTTACATCTCATATATATATATCTAAGTTGGTTCTTCAAATTTTATTTCTTCAAAAACTAAAGAAATATGTGTTAGTTACTAATAGATGATTACCTTCTTGCAAAGGGTTTTGGAAGAGCACAAGGTTTAACCTTCTCTTAAGTAAGAATAAAACAGTTTCCCTTCTTATTTTTCCTTCATCCCTCTTGTCAGTTATTTTTCCTTCATCCCTCTTGTCAGTTTTTATTGTTGAATATTAACATAATATTTTTGTTGTTTTCGTGTATATGCAAGTATCATTTCTAAAATTTTATCAATTCCTTTTCCTTTCAATGTTTCCAGACTGGAACGCTTCATCCGGCTTACAAGACATTTGACTTCCCTTACCAACTATAAGACATTTGACTTCCCTTACCAACTATGATGTTCTTGTACCCTTGCTTGCATGTGGTTCTTGTGTTCGAGACAAAATTTACAGGCTTCAGTCATCTGTTATAATTTATGATATGTTGATGTTAATTTATACTTCCATTTATTTTTGGAAGTTTATAACCATCAGGATTCTATTCCTACATATGTATTTTAATTATGGATATTCATAATCCAGAAAACATTATCGATTGATAATTATTAAAGGTCAATTATTTTTGATTTATTCTGCTACTTGAGAATATTTCTTGTTATGAATACAACATGGAATTATTTATGTTTTAATTAAATGGCCACATGAATTTATTTCATACATTTATATGTTTTTTTCCTTCTTTTAAAAACGTCATAATTTTTCTTGTTCTCAAATTATTACATTCGTATCATTCTTTTAATTCATAATGATGATACCTTGTTACAAACATTCTCTTAACTAGTTATATTGATTCCTTTAATGTTTAAAATATTTTAGCTTATGTGTACTAGTGTTTACCATACTGGTTCTCTAAATGAGAGTAAACTATTATGGTCTCTTTAGCCTTATATATAATATTTACATTTTTCATTCATTGTTACCAGTGGTAACTTTTAAATGTACACATGGTCTCCCTGTTAGGTTTTTAGTAGCCTAATGTTACTTTTCTAGGAATTACTATTCCTTTACTTATATCATTTAGTTACTTTCAGTATTTATATGACTCTTACCTATATTTACAATTGACATGCATAAATATATACTTACACACACATAAACACACACACACACACATATTCATAGCTTGTTCTCTTAGACCTAGGGTCTTTCAGGTCAGAGTGCTAGTATGTCTATATTGATATTTATATTACACCGATACTGTATATATATTTATATACATATATTCAATGTTTTTCTAAGTTCATCTCTGCACAAGTATTTTACAAGCTAATTTTTCATGTACCTATATTGCACATATAGATTCAAATAAAGTATCTATCACATCACAACAACATCTAATCATAATCATGTCCTATATTATTTTATGTACATCAAAATTTTTGTAATTGCATTTACTATCTATACATTTTCGAGAATATTTCTCATTAAGCTAGCTACAATAACATCTTTACTCTTAATGTTAAAAAAAAAACATGCATCTGTGCATATTCAAATGGAATTAATCTTAAATACCATAATTTCATTAGAAAATATTCATATAGTGAAGGTTTAGGACATGGTATTGAAATTGTAAGTCTGGAAACTGTTGTTTAAGCTCACCAACTCCACCCGACCTTTGACACTATTCATGAAAGTGTCTCCCTGAGCACTAAGACTGCAGGCACTTTCTTCTATAATACCTTTTCCCTCTTTCTTGCCTCACACCAGATTAGCTCTATAGGCCTCCCTTTTTTGCAACAAGATTGCAAAAGAATATTACCCTTTCTACCAATTAGTTGGTAGTTGGTAACTACCTTCACCTCACCCAACAGGTTGCCAGTAGTTACTAGCTCATTTATGAGCTCCACTTTGCCACTCTCCAAGACAACCTCCTGTCTCTTAGGGAAGTAAATGATCAATTACTTCCATGATCATTAATAATTTAATCATTTAGATTAAATTCCTTGGACTTAATGAGTGTTAAACAAAAAAAATCACTAACTTTAAACCGTTATCTCTTTTAGCGAGATGCAACTTCTGTACCAATTTCTAGACTCTTTATTTTTATTAACAACATAATAAATATGTCAAGATTTACATTAATTTTTTATCAGTTTATCATACTAATAAACTATTTACAAATAAGTCCTTTAAACTTAAGACACAATCACTCTTAACGACATATATACAAATTTACAACAAAATATTGAAGTCAAGGTATATCAGAACAATGTGAGACCTTTCAGGGGTCAATCTGGAAGGGGTCTCTTCCTCATTTCCTCCTCCCGAGAACCTATCATTATTATGATTTATACTCAAAGTAGAATACCTTTTACGTTGAGTTGAAGGCGAACTTAGGCAAGTCTAGGGTGTGGAGGTTGGAGGTGGGTCTGTGGGCTTCTTTCCTCTTTCCTTGTTTCTTCCACTCGTACTTGTGTTGGTTTCTTCAATAGCTTCTTCAGTATGACTAGGAAATTATTTCTCTTGATGTGCCAATGTGGATTTCTCCACTTTCTTCTCTAATTCTTGTCAACAGGTTGTTGTATCTATCCAAGTGCTTAGAAAATATTCCTTTTGGGTCGAAACCCCGAGTAGCGTCTGCTTCATTTAAATTAAAAGAATTTAAAGACCGACAAAATTTTGTAAGATGGGTTACATTCTTTAAAGTTATGTTCCCAACAATAAAAGGAAATGAAATAAACTGCATCTTCTTCTTCCACTCAAATAAAATTAACCAGGGGTGATATTGTCTATAGATTTCAACAACAAAATATTTATTCATGACAAACTTAGGTAACAATAATGGTTTGTCTTGGAATTCATATATTCAAATTATGATATTGTCCTCTCTTTCTTCATGGATGTTATTTCCCCATGGGACAACTTGTGATTGTCCTAATATCCTTGTAGGATCTCATTTAGTTATAATGTAGTTAACTTCTTTCATAAAAAAATCCCAAATTTGAAAGAAATGAAAATGGGCTTTGTGTCTCCATAACACTAGATAGAAAAAGTGAATTGGTTCTTCATTAGGATTGAAGTTAATCTTGTGGGGTAGGTTGTTGGAAACATGACAAGGTACAAGGGATGTTATCAAATACCGCGTCATGAAAAATATATGGGTGTTTGACAAATTGACTAACTGGAGGGTTAACTCATTTTAAATGAGGTCCACCTAGTTTAATAAAGAGTATCTTTTATAACAATGATAGAGAACATAGAGAATGGACGTTGGAACATTAGCTGTGGTTTATCGCCCCATTAATTGGGTAAAGAGCCAAGAGAAATATATGTAAGGCTCTACAAATATGGAAATATCTAAGAAGGAAATGTCAGAAGGAACCTTTGAAGCCAATGAGATGAATTCCTGAACGATATTCATTCCACTAGCTTAAGAGTCCAAGAAATTGTTGGCTTCAAACAACTTCAATAAATTATTCAACTCTGACAATTTAAATATCCTTATAAATGCTTTAGGGGTTAGAGGAATTGGATTCCTCTTTACTTCTACTCCGATTGTCCTTGTCTTTGGATCAAAATTCCATGCATAAAGATAAACTATTTCCTTGAAGTTGAAAACCTTTACAACACATGTAGCGTTTACCAATCCTCTGGTCCAAATTTTGTTGTTCTGTTTCTTCTTGGTTGGTAAATTTACATAACATTGATATGCAATTGACCAGTGGAAGTTATTATCCTAGTGGGCAAGTGAGTTAAAAGTTCCATTGCAAGTTGCTTCCTTCTTTCTTTTGGTAGCCATATTCCATTTGTATTTAGTAATATGTAAGTGATTATCGTGATTCTTAGTGCCTCTTAGCTGTGAATTATTCATTCCTTGATATAATTACCAGTTGTTACCCTTTCGTGTGTGACTTATGTTGGGTAGAACAGGTTAATAAATAGAAAGTTGATAAATTAAGGTTATTGTTTATGGTAGAACATGGAAATAAATATTAAACTTTTAAAGCCATCATGCCCGTTTAACTCAAATTTTGATCTGCTTTCAATATCCTTGATATTAGTACCACGAGGAATAGGGGAATGAATGAGCTGAAATGATTGCCCTGCTATGAAATCTTTATGACTTTGACAGGTGGCATACAAGTAATTAATTATGTGCAGTATATAAGTGTGTGGGAGTGGAATGTGTGGGAAATAAGATGTGTGGAAGTAATATGTGCAAAGGAAGGAGTTGTGCAGAGAAATGATTGTGTAGAGGGAATGTATGTGCAGAGCGAGGGGTATGAAATTTCCTTTAGACATGTTAAATTTTCCTAAGTATAAAGTAATCAAGAGGGTGTAACTTTGGGTGTAAACAATACTTCATACAAAAACATATTATTAGTGATGGTCTACATAATCTAGTGAGACATTATATCCTCAAGCGTTTTCAAAATTTAAGACACAATTTTTAGACAAGCTATACAACATTCCATATTGTCCCATTTATACACATGCCAATATCGATCCACCAAAAAATAAAACTTGTTGCACATATTAAAATAATAAATTAAACATTCGGGGATATCACCCCCCTATTTCCATTTTCACCATTTTTTGCCTCATTATCATTGTTCCTTTTTAATAGAATCTCCTCCAGCTATGATTTGATATAATCTAGTTCATCCTCCATTCATTGAATTCTAGTCAGAAGGTGTTGCATGTTCTACAATATATCAAATAACTCTTGATTCATGGATCTTAGAACATAATCACACCAGCTATCATTCCCACCGTGAGCCATGAGATTCTGCACCACCATTGTCAATATGAAACACTAACCTGAGCACAAAGGTAACTAAAACCCTCCGCCACCCATAAACAAAGAGAATATTACCCAAATAATAGACCCAATAACCACCTCAGGAACACTATATATCAAAGAGAACCAGAACAATAGACTAGAAATAAGGCCTTCAGAGCACCCTATCCAAATATCCACGCCGAGAGTTAGTGAATCCCATTGCAAGTTAAGTTATATTTCTGTCTAAAACCTCCAATCCAAAGCTAGAAGGAGCATGGAAGTCACCTCTGAGAGAGCAGTAGAATACTAGTGAATGTAAGGATTACGCGAATAAGAGAAATGATCATATAAATCCAATGAGCCCACCTCATCTCAAAGTCTTGAGGTTCTAGCATATAAGCCAAAACCTTCATGGAAATGGAATTAGGAGGTCAAAATTCCCACAAAATACCAAACATCCAGAAATATACACAACGATTGAAGGGCCAGGAGAGGAAGAGGCTTATCCATCCTCTTCAGCACCTATGCCTAGAAATTTTGCGCCCACACTTCACATAAAAGATAAAAGTGAAGCACAAAGCCCCAACCCTTGAGGTAGAGTGACGAAACATTGGAGAGGCCACACCTTCCTCAAGTCCATGAAAAGGAACATGCACAAAAAATAAGACCGAAAACTAGAGCATCCATAGTTCTAAAAGTGGAAACCATGCACAAAGATTAGGGATGGAAATACTAATTACAAATAAAAATAGGGACTCGAACATAGAATACATAACATCAAGAAGAAATTGAATGAAGCCATAAAATCCACTTACCTTAGTCGTATGCCCAATTTTTTGGGCCTTCCCCTTGTCCTTTGACTAGAACACCCAACTTTCCTAAGAACCTAATGTTACCCCCAATCCAGTTTCTTCAAGCAAATGAAAACCTTGTCCTCTGCCCATTGTTTCGTTGAGTATACAAGTTCTCCAGGAAGGGGGGATTTCTACAATACACCCTGCAATCAAGATTGATATTTGCCACATACTTCATATCTCATGCGACAAGGCTGAATCCAATTACAACCACAACACCACACTGTTGCAAACCTTCAACGCACATTCTCTTTGACACATTCAAATGATTTGAAGGATGTCACATAATTAATATATAATGTTATTATGGGAGGGGGTCATACCCCCTTTCCCCCTCCAAAATAATTCTCTAGTTTTTAATTTTACTCCTTGATTGGCCATAAAATTGGCCTTGGAATTGTTTCCTCTTAAAACCTGGAAACATTTTCTCCTTGGCATTGAATGGTACCAATGGTAAATTTGCTTGAAAATTTGATGAAGTTTCATATCTATAGGGAGTGTTCTAGAGTAAAGATGCTGAATTATATTGGCAGAGTCTCCTATTACAATTTCCTTGCTCACTCCAATGCTACCAATAAGCTTTAACCCTTGAAAGAGAGCATATGCTTCTGCCACATTATTTGAGTCATGTCCCAAGCCCCACATATACCTCATTTATTCATGATTATTGAGGTGAAAAATCACCCCTCCCCTCTTCTTCCACCCCATATTTCCATAGATATAATTGTGAAATAGAAATCTCAACAATCTCCACCTTGACAACAATTAGCCTGATGCCTTGTTCTTTTATTATTTTTATCTTTTCTGCAAGCCAAGAGAAGCCAAACACCAACACATCTTCTCTAACAAAACTGGTTTTGTGAACATGTCTGCACAATTTTCCTTCGTATACACCTTTTCAAGAGAAACACCCCTTTCAGTGATAACCTGTCTTACAAAATGGTACTTGATTGGTATATGCTTTGATTTACTATGATAGGTTGGATTCTTAGCCAAATGAATTGCACTTTGACTGTCACAAAATAACTTGATGTTGTCCTGCAACCTACCAAACTCACCTGAAGTAGCTATGTATTCTGCTTCAGTAGTGGATAAAGCAACAATATTCTGTAGCTTTGACATCCATCTAATAGTTGCACCTGCAATAGTAAGGACATACCCTGAAGTTGACCTTCTCTTGTCCAAATCACCTGCAAAATCGGAATCAACATAACCGCAAACAAATTCACTACTTTTATTATAAGTGATACAATAACCACTTGTGCCTCTCAAATACCGAAGCACCCATTTCACTGCTGACCAGTGTTCTTTACTTGGATTTTCCATATACCTGCTGACAACCCCAAATGCATGTGAAATATCTGGTCGAGTACAAACCATCGCATACATCAAACATCCTACTACATTGGCATATGGAATTCGAGACATATATTCCTTTTCTTCATCTGTATTAGGACATAAACTGGAAGAAAGATTAAAATGGGAAGCTAAAGGGATTGACACAGGCTTCACATTGTTCATACCAAACCTCAAGAGTATTTTCTCAATATACTTCTGTTGTGATAGCCACAGCTTACCATTGCTCCTGTCTCTGAAAATCTCCATGCCCAAAATTTGTCTTGCTGCTCCCAGATCTTTCATATCAAATGTACTTGCCATCTGAGCCTTCAACCTGTTGATCTCATCTATGCTTTTGCTTGCTAAAAGCATATTGTCAACATATAACACTAAGATAATGAACATGCCATCATTAAATTGCTTAAAATAAACACAATGATCATATTCACTTCTTATATATTTCTGACTCAACATGAAAGAATCAAACTTCTCGTACCATTGTCGAGGCGACTGCTTCAGGCCATACAATGATTTCTTGAGCCTTCAGACAAATTTCTTATTGTGATGCTAAACAAACCCTCCCGGTTGTTCCATATAAATTTCCTCATCTAAGTCTCCATGTAAAAACGCAATCTTAACATCTAGTTGCTGCAATTCTAAATCAAGCAAAGCGACTAATGCTAACACAATTCTAATTGAACTATTTTAACAACTGGTGAAAAAATCTCATGAAAGTCAATGCCTGCTTTCTGAGAAAAACCTTTTGCGACCAACCTTGCTTTTTACCTGTCCTCAATATCATTCACACCCCGTTTCAACTTGAAAATCCATTTACATCCAACAGTTTTCCTGTCTTTCGGAAGTTCAACCAGATCCCATGTGCCATTCTTGTGTAATGCCATCATCTCGTCCTTCATAGCTTCTTTCCACTTTTCACTTTTCGAACCTTCTATAGCTTCCTGATAGCACAAAGGTTCATTATCATTAGCGGTTAAAGCAACTGAAGTAACATAATCATCATACCTTCTAGGAGGACGTTTAATTCTCGTGGACCTCCTTAAAGATGTTTCTGGTGCTTCCACAATTGGCTGACTACCATCTGTAGGAACTTCTTCATGATCAGCATCTGAGACCTGTTCATGATCTACATCTGAACCCTGTTCATGATCTGATTCTGAAACCTGTTCATGATCTGATTCTGAAACCTGTTCATGATCTGATTCTGAAACCTGTTCATGATCTGATTCTGAAACCTGTTCATGACTAGTATCTGAACTATGGTCATCAAGACTATCATTAGAAGTGCTTTCAAACTGAATGTGCTGAAAATCAGATACATCATCCTGTTTCAATCTATTATCTACATCTAACTGTACAAGAGATGATTCATTAAAATTTACATCTCTGTTGATGATGATCTTGCGGGTAGTAGGATCCCACAATCTATATCCCTTTGTTCCATCACCATATCCAACAAAGATATACCTTTTTGACTTTGGATCTAATTTAGTTCGCTGATGTTTAGGCACTAGAGCATATGCATCACAACCAAACACTCTGAGTTTAGAATAATCACAAGGGTGACCTTTCCATACCTCTTGAGGAATCTTGCAACCTATCGCTGTGGATGGTGATCGATTTATCACATAACAAGCTATAGCCACCACTTCTGTCCACAATTCCTTCTGCAAACCGACGTTACTCAGCATACTCCTTGCTCTCTCTAAAGGAGTCCTATTCATGCGTTCAACAACTCCATTTTGCTGAGGAGTATAAACAGTGGTATTATGTCTCTCGATCCCTACATCCTTGCAATAGTTTTCAAACTCCTTGGAAGTAAACTCACCACCATTGTCAGTTCTTAAACATTTTATAGTTCTACCAGTGATGTTTTCTACCAATGCTCTAAATTGCTTGAAAACTGTAAACACATCAGACTTCCTTTTCAACATGTAGACCCACACTTTCCTAGAGAAATCATCAATAAACGATACAAAATATGACGAGCCACCATATGAAGTTGTAGGGGCTGGACCCCAAACATCTGAATGGATATAATCAAGTATTCCTTTACTAGTATGTTTTCCTGTTTTAAACTTTTGTTTACTTTGTTTTCCAAGCAGACAATGTTTAAAAAAATCTAACTTTCCAGACTTTAGATTAGGAAGTAACTTGTGATCAGCCAAAATTTTAACCCTCTTTCGCTCATATGGCCCAACCTTTGATGCCATAAGCGAATGGAACTACTGTCATGTTCAGACACAGTAGACACATGATCTGACCCGGTTCTTCCTTCTAACTGAAATAGATTTCCAACCTTCTTAGCTTTCATTACTAGTAAAATAAATTTGTAAATTTTCATTACTCCACCTTGAATTTTATATCCATTCGTGTCAAGTGCTCCTAGTGAAATTAGATTTTTCCTTAAATCTGGTACATGTCTTACATCAGTTAACATTTTGGTTGTCCCATAAAACATTTGCAGCTGTATACTCCCTATTCCCACAATATTACATGTGACATCATTACCCATGTACACGACTCCATCATTAATTGATCTATATGTCTTAAACCATTCTTTATGAATACACATGTGGTTTGATGCACTAGAATCTAACAGCCAATGTTGATCATGATTTGACAAATTAACTGATAACACTTCATCACTCATACTTGAACCAGATGCCGAGCCTGTATTTGTAGTGTTTGCTTCTTGCTTCACTGTCGAAGATTCATCTTTGGATGCTTGCTGTCTCTTCCAACAGTCCTTCTTCAAATGTCCCGATTTGCCACAAAACCAACACTTTACCTTACTCTTCTTCCCTTTCGATTTTGATCGTGAGTCGCTGTGCTTACCAGAGCGTCTTTCTCTTGAATGACCTATAGCCATCATTGCCTTTGATGTAGAGGATTCTGAATTTGACCTCTTCCTTATCTCTTCGGACAACAAAGCTCCAACAACATCATCAAATTCAATGGTTTCTGATGAACTAAGACTTATAGAAGTAACAAAATGATCCCATGACTCGGGCAACGAGCACAATAAAGTTATAGCTTTATCTTCTGATTCAAATGTTACTTCTATACTTTCTAATTGCACCAGGAGAGTATTAAATACATTTAAATTATCAACAATAGCTGTACCTTCCTTCATACATAGACTGTACAATTGTCGCTTCAAAAGAATCCTATTGGTCAAGAATTTTGTCATGTACAGCTTCTCCAGCTTTGTCCATAAACTAGCAGCAGTTTTCTCTGACACGATGTTAAACAAAACATCATCCGCCAGACACAGTCGAATACCACTCAGAGCTCTTCCATCCATTTCATTCCATTCATCATCTGTCATGGGGTAAGGCTGTTTGGCTCTTCCCAACAGCGCCTTCGCCACGCCTTGTTGCACAAGCAGATCGTGCATCTTCACTTTCCAGATCTCGAAGTTATTTTTGCCATTAAACTTCTCGATCTCAAAACGAGCACTTTGAGTTTTTGCCATGTTGTATCAAACAAAAAATCTCCAATTCTGAATTAAAAAACGCCTCTGTCATACTGTGTAATCACAATTTTAAAAGAAAAAACCAAAATTGCAAGTTTACCAGAGGAAAAATCTGCCGGGCGCTCCTTGACAGCGAAAAAACCGCGCCTAAAACACATCCACTATCTGGCGCTCCGCTGATAGCCGATCAACCGCGCCAGAGCAAAATTCGTATAAGTGCCGCAAAATTGGCGCGCTTAATCCCGTTGATTCCGCGCCAATCTGAACATTGGATATCTGGCGCGAGTATCAGACTCGGATCCGCGCCAATTGGCGCGTATGTTAAAAAATAAAATGCGCCAATTCGTTTACCGCCAAATTGGTGCGATTGTCTCTGCTAAAACCGCGCCAATCGCTGAAACTCCACCTTCAGTCGATCTGTCACACGCACCAGCTCCAGGTTATGGGTCCTCCACGATCCGCTGCGCCGCTCTGATACCACTTGTTAGACTAAAAAAAGCGCAGCTGAAATAATATAAACATACACAACAAAAAACAAAAAACCTCACAAAAACATAACACAGAGATTTAATGTGGTTCACCCAACCAATCTGGGCTACATCCACCAGAACAGATGCATCGAAAATCTTGTTATTCAAAGGAGATTACAAATCTAATAATCCACACATGCTCTCAGCTCTCCCCAATTTTCTCTACTTTCTCTACACACTCTTTCACACTCTTACAATCCTTTACGGATTACATTTGTATATAGCTGGAGCATAAAACTAAATCATAAATTCCCTCACAACAAATATAGGATGCATTAACTCCTCCTCAAAAAATACTGGAGCTAATATAGCAACTAATCCTATTGTTGTCACATACATGAGATTTCTGGCCAATTTAATAAAACCGAAAATCTCAACATAATGTTGTTTCTGCAGGGTCAGAAAGTCTTCCTAAAGAAACTGTACTTCAGGATGAGTAATCATCACAACCACTTCAACAACCTTTATGAAGATCCACACGTGCTCGCAACATTCCAAGAAAATATGATGATTTTGAAATAGAAAGTTCCTCTAAATGTGATTCAAGTAATGTTTCTCATGACTGCGAATTTAATCATTCTACAATTAGTGAACCAAATTGTTTTGAAGAAGCTGCTAATTGTGATGGATAGAAGGATGCAATAAAAAATGAATATGTTGCACTTATTAAGAATGTAACTTGGAGGTTAGTGGAACTTCCTACGGTGTCAAACCTATTGGTTGCAAATGGGTGTATAAGATCAATTACAAGGAAGATGGTTCACTTGATAAATACAAGACAAGGCTTGTAGAAAAAGGCTACACTCAGAAGGAAGGTGTTGACTACACAAAGACATTTTCTCCTACAACAAAATGGGACATGATTAGAATTTTGTTCTCTCTTGTAGCTTAGAATAGCTATAAGATACACCATATGGATCTTAAATTAGCCTTTCTGAATGGCGCTTTGAAGGAGGATGTTTATATATTTCAGCCTGAAGGTTTTGTTGTCAAAGGCAAAGAGAAAAAGGTATGTAAGTTGGTTAAGGATTTATATGGACTGGAACAAGAATCTCGTGCATGGTATGAAAAATTAACTGAACACCTTCTCAAGTTGAATTATAAGTTATTTGATCTAAACGATGCAACTCTTTTTGTTAAGAATATTGGAAAGTTTGTTGTATATTTGGTTGTGTATGTAGATTATTTGATGATCACAAGAAACAATGATGACTATATAATGTCCGTTAAAAGATAATTATTGAAAGTTGTTGAAATGACAAATTTGGGTTCATTGCATTATTATTTAGGAATTGAAGTTGATCAAAAACCCAAAGATATTTTTATTTCTCAGAAGAAGTATATTGGACAACTATTGAAAAAATTTGGAATGCAGGATTATAACTCTGTTGCTACTCCTATGGAGCAGAATTTGAAGCTTACTTCCATTGAAGAAAGTATGTTTTATGATCCAAGGAAGTAAAACCAACTTGTTGGAAGTTCGAATTTTCCTAATCCTTTGGGATCATTAATGTGAATAGTTATTTTTAGATTTCGTTTCATTACTGTCCAGACATAACTCCCTGATACCGAGATTGTCATTGTATAAATAATTTTATTCTTTCATCAATAAAGTATCGAAGTTATTAATGCAGAGTTTACATGGGCTTGTACAGTGGTATTAGAGTCCCGGTTGAATTTTTTATAAACTCCATGTGTTCGAGTGAAGATCGTGGTGTAAAGGAGGCGCTGGAGTAGAGCTTCTGTGATTGTAGTTGAGGAAGTGACTGAGAGTTTTGTGTTGATCGTGCGAACAGTTGAGAGGGAGATGTTTGAAAGAAGGATCCAGTCGATTGGAAGTCTTCATATTTTGTGCATAAAAGTACAAGAGGTACGGTGGAGGAATCAATCCCAGGTGTATTTATAATACAAGAGAGACTTGATGCCGATGCGATGGTGCATGTTATAGTTTTGATGAATTCTAGAGTGGTGGTAAGTTTATAAGAAACCAAATCAAAGTTTGTATTTCTTAGTTCATATGTTATAATTAAGACACATTAAAATGAAAGCCTTTGACCGTGCTACAGATACTCTTTTGATCCTCCTGATGAGTATAGAGGGGCTCACCATGTAGCAATTTCCGATGAAAAGTCTATCTTCATGCACAACAGAACACAAAACATTATAATGATATGTGGATAGGAAACAAAGTTTTGGAAAAGTGACGGACTGTGATGGTGATATGTACAATTTTTACAGTGGTTTGCTAGAGGTAACCACGTGGAGGTAACAATTGCTAGTTAATTTGAGTTATTACTATTTTGCGACTAGTAGAGTTGGCTTGATATTTTGGTATCTTGTAGGTATTATTATCAACGATGATGAATGAGGAAGTGCAAATTTTAAAGTTTTTTTAAGGGGAATTATTAATTTTTTTTTGCCATAAAGGTGATAGTGAGGCAATTCTTTACTAAAAGAGATTTTCATAAAAAAGTTATTTATAAGAAGAAATAAGACATCGACACAGTTCTTTATTATACGAGCTTTTCATTAAAAAAAAAAAAATTATAAAAAGAAAACAGATGCTCAGATTTGAACCTAGGCCTTTGCTGAGTTATTTTAGAAGCCCACCATCATACCACAACCAATTATTTATTTAAATAAAAGGAGAAAATGATTTATATTTTTTTGAGGAGTATTGCATATATTTGAAAAGGATTTGTTTGAAGAGTTTATTTGGATGAAAAATAATTATGACTTCAATAGTCTCCATAGTTGGAATTGTGCTTAGTGGAAAGGAGAATTATCAAGAGTGGTCTAGAAATCTTAAAAGTGCCCTCGTTTCAAACGATTTATGGGAAGTTTTTTAAGGAAAGAAGGATAGAGATGAAAAATAAATTGCACCAGAGTCATTTGATAATGAGAAGCAACGTGCAATTTGGGAGACAAAGGAAAACAAGGCATATGAATTAATAATTGAATTGGTGACAAAAGGGGTAAGACAAATATATCATTTCTTATGATACTGCATTCGAATATTTACAGACGTTTAAAGAACTATATGATTTGCACTCAAAACTCCAAATTGTTCAGTTGTTGAAATTGTTCAATTTGGAGATGAAAGATAATGATCCATTGACGAGTGCCTCTAAAATAAAATCCATTTTTCATGATGTAAAAGCCACTAGAGTTGAAGTTGATTTACAACTTACAACTTTTATAAAAGTCCTTCACCCTATTTATTCACACTATTTGGAATCTTTCCAAGCTAGTTGGCATTTGAAAGATATTACATTTGATAAACTAGTAAACAAAATATCTGAGAGAGATGAGGCTTTTGGAAAGAAAGAAACTCGACCTAGTTCTAACTCAGAAACCTCGTGCCTTGCACAAAAGGATCAAAAATGTCATTATGAAACTTCGAGAGGCGATTAAAGTAGTAGAGTTAGTGGTATGAGAAAATATAGAGGCAGGGAATCCCGTCGATTCCACGCCAATCTGAACATTGGATATCTGGCGCAAGTATTAGACTCGGATCCGCGCCAATTGGCGCGTATGTTAAAAAATAAAATACGCCAATTCGTTTACTACCAAATTGGCACGACTGTCTCTGCTAAAACTGCGCCAATCGCTGAAACTCCACCTTCAGCCGATCTGTCACACGCACCAGCTCCAGGTTATGGGCCCTCCACGCTCCGCTGCGCCGCTATGATACCACTTGTTAGACTAAACAAAGTGCAGCAGAAATAATATAAACATACACAACACAAAACAAAAAACCTCACAAAAACATAACACAGAGATTTAACGTGGTTCACCCAACCAATCTGGGCTACGTCCACCAGAACAGAGGCATCGACAATCTTATTATTCAAAGGAGATTACAAATCTAATAATTCACACATGCTCTCAGCTCTCCCCTATTTTCTCTACTTTCTCTACACACTCTTCCACACTCTTACAATCCTTTACGGATTACATTTGTATATAGCTGGAGCATAAAACTGAATCATAAATTCCCTCACAACAAATATAGGATGCATTAACTCGTCCTCAAAAAATACTGGAGCTAATATAGCAACTAATCCTATTGTTGTCACATACATGAGATTTCTGCCCAATTTAATAAAACCGAAAATCTCAACATAATGTTGTTTCTGCAGGGTCAGAAAGTCTTCCTAAAGAAACTGTACTTCAGGATGAGTAATCATCACAACCACTTCAACAACCTTTATGAAGATCCACACGTGCTCGCAACATTCCAAGAAAATATGATGATTTTGAAATAGAAAGTTCCTCTAAATGTGATTCAAGTAATGTTTCTCATGACTACGAATTTAATCATTCTACAATTAGTGAACCCAATTGTTTTGAAGAAGCTGCTAATTGTGATGGATGGAAGGATGCAATAAAAAATGAATATGTTGCACTTATTAAGAATGTAACTTGGAGGTTAGTGGAACTTCCTATAGGTGTCAAATCTATTGGTTGCAAATGGGTGTATAAGATCAATTACAAGGAAGATGGTTCACTTGATAAATACAAGGCAAGGCTTGTAGAAAAAGGCTACGCTCAGAAGGAAGGTGTTGACTACACAAAGACATTTTCTCCTACAACAAATGGGACATGATTAGAATTTTGTTCTCTCTTGTAGCTCATAATAGCTATAAGATACACCATATGGATCTTAAATTAACCTTTTTGAATGGCGCTTTGAAGGAGGATGTTTATATATTTCAGCCCGAAGGTTTTATTGTCAAAGGCAAAGAGAAAAAGGTATGTAAGTTGGATAAGGATTTATATGGACTGGAACAAGCATCTCGTGCATGGTATGAAAAATTAACTGAACACCTTCTCAAGTTGAATTATAAGTTATTTGATCTAAACGATGCAACTCTTTTTGTTAAGAATATTGGAAAGTTTGTTGTATATTTGGTTGTGTATGTAGATTATTTGATGATCACAAGAAACAATGATGACTATATAATGTCCGTTAAAAGATAATTATTGAAAGTTGTTGAAATGACAAATTTGGGTTCATTGCATTATTATTTAGGAATTGAAGTTGATCAAAAACCCAAAGATATTTTTATTTCTCAGAAGAAGTATATTGGAAAACTATTGAAAAAATTTGGAATGCAGGATTATAACCCTGTTGCTACTCCTATGGAGTAGAATTTGAAGCTTACTTCCATTAAAGAAAGTATGTTTGACGATCCAAGGAAGTAAAACCAACTTGTTGGAAGTTCGAATTTTCCTAATCCTTTGGGATCATTAATGTGAATAGTTAGTTTTAGATTTCGTTTCATTACTGTCCAGACATAACTCCCTGATACCGAGATTGTCATTGTATAAATAATTTTATTCTTTCATCAATAAAGTATCAAAGTTATTAATGCGGAGTTTACACGGGCTTGTACAGTGGTATTAGAGTCCCGGTTGAATTTTTTATAAACTCCATGTGTTCGAGTGAAGATCGTGGTGTAAAGGAGGCGCTGGAGTAGAGCTTCTGTGATTGTAGTTGAGGAAGTGACTGAGAGTTTTGTGTTGATCGTGCGAACAGTTGAGAGGGAGATGTTTGAAAGAAGGATCCAGTCGATTGGAAGTCTTCATATTTTGTGCATAAAAGTACAAGAGGTACGGTGGAGGAATCAATTCCAGGTGTATTTATAATACAAGAGAGACTTGATCCCGATGCGATGGTGCATGTTACAGTTTTGATGAATTGTGGAGTGGTGGTAAGTTTGTAAGAAATCAAATCAAAGTTTGTATTTCTTAGTCCATATGTTATAATTAAGACACATTAAAATGAAAGCCTTTGACCGTGCTACAGATACTCTTCTGATCCTCTTGATGAGTATAGAGGGGCTCACCGTGTAGCAATTTCCGATGAAAAGTCTATCTTCATGCACAACAGAACACAAAACATTATAATGATACATGGATAGGAAATAAAGTTTTGGAAAAGTGACGCACTGTGATGGTGATATGTACAATTTTTACAGTGGTTTGCTAGAGGTAACCACGTGGAGGTAACAATTGCTAGTTAATTTGAGTTATTACTATTTTGCGACTGGTAGAGTTGGCTTGATATTTTGGTATCTCGTAGGTATTATTATCAACGATGATGAATGAGGAAGTGAAAATTTTAAAGTTTTTTTAAGGGGAATTATTAATTTTTTTTTGCCATAAAGGTGATAGTGAGGCAATTCTTTATTAAAAGAGATTTTCATAAAAAAGTTATTTATAAGAAGAAATAAGACATCGACACAGTTCTTTATTATACGAGATTTTCATTAAAATTTTTTTTTATAAAAAGAAAACAAATGCTCAGATTTGAACCTAGGCCTTTGCTAAGTTATTTTAGAAGCCCACCATCATACCACAACCAATTATTTATTTAAATAAAAGGAGAAAATGATTTATATTTTTTTGAGGAGTATTGCATATATTTGAAAAGGATTTGTTTGAAGAGTTTATTTGGATGAAAAATAATTATGACTTCAATAGTCTCCATAGTTGGAATTGTGCTTAGTGGAAAGGAGAATTATCAAGAGTGGTCTAGAAAGCTTAAAAGTACTCTCATTTTTAACGATTTGTGGGAAGTTTTTTAAGGAAAGAAGGATAGAGACGAAAAATAAATTGCACCGGAGTCATCTGATAATGAGAAGCAACGTGAACTTTGGGAGACAAAGGAAAACAAGGCATATGAATTAATAATTGAATTGGTGACAAAAGGGGCAAGACAAATATATCATTTCTTATGATACTGCATTCGAATATTTACAAACGTTTAAAGAACTATACGATTTGCACTCAAAACTCCAAATTGTTCAGTTGTTGTTGAAATTGTGCAATTTGGAGATGAAAGATAATGATCCATTGACGAGTGCCTCTAAAATAAAATCCATTTTTCATGATGTAAAAGCCACTGGAGTTGAAGTCGATTTACAACTTACAAATTTTATAAAAGTCCTTCACCCTATTTATTCACACTATTTGGAATATTTCCAAGCTAGTTGGCATTTGAAAGATATTACATTTGATAAACTAGTAAACAAAATATCTGAGAGAGACAAGGCTTTTGGAAAGAAAGAAACTCGACCTAGTTCTAACTTAGAAACCTCGTGCCTTGCACAAAAGGATCAAAAATGTCATTATGAAACTTCGAGAGGTGATTAAAGTAGTAGAGGTAGTGGTATGAGAAAATATAGAGGCAGGGAATCCCGTCGATTCCACGCCAATCTGAACATTGGATATCTGGCGCGAGTATCAGACTCGGATCCGTGCCAATTGGCGCATATGTTAAAAAATAAAACGCGCCAATTCGTTTACCGCCAAATTGGCGCGACTGTCTCTGCTAAAACCGCGCCAATCGCTGAAACTCCACCTTCAACCGATCTGTCACACACACTAGCTCCAGGTTATGGGCCCTCCACGCTCCGCTGCGCCGCTCTGATACCACTTGTTAGACTAAACAAAGCGCAACTGAAATAATATAAACATACACAACATAAAACAAAAAACCTCAGAAAAACATAACACAGAGATTTAACGTGGTTCACCCAACCAATCTGGGCTACACCCACCAGAACAGATGCATCGACAATCTTATTATTCAAAGGAGATTACAAATCTAATAATCCACACATGCTCTCAGCTCTCCCCAATTTTCTCTACTTTCTCTACACACTCTTCCACACTCTTACAATCCTTTACGGATTACATTTGTATATAGTTGGAGCATAAAAATGAATCATAAATTCCCTCACAACAAATATAGGATGCATTAACTCGTCCTCAAAAAATACTGGAGCTAATATAGCAACTAATCCTATTGTTGTCACATACATGAGATTTCTGTCCAATTTAATAAAACCGAAAATCTCAACATAATGTTGTTTTTGCAGGGTCAGAAAGTCTTCCTAAAGAAACTGTACTTCAGGATGAGTAATCATCACAACCACTTCAACAACCTTTATGAAGATCTACACGTGTCACAACATTCCAAGAAAATATGATGATTTTGAAATAGAAAGTTCCTCTAAATGTGATTCAAGTAATGTTTCTCATGACTGCGAATTTAATCATTCTACAATTAGTGAACCCAATTGTTTTGAAGAAGCTGCTAATTGTGATGGATGGAAGGATGCAATAAAAAATGAATATGTTGCACTTATTAAGAATGTAACTTGGAGGTTAGTGGAACTTCCTACAGGTGTCAAACCTATTGGTTGCAAATGGGTGTATAAGATCAATTACAAGGAAGATGGTTCACTTGATAAATACAAGGCAAGGCTTGTAGAAAAAGGCTACGCTCAGAAGGAAGGTGTTGACTACACAAAGACATTTTCTCCTACAACAAAATGGGACATGATTAGAATTTTGTTCTCTCTTGTAGCTCAGAATAGCTATAAGATACACCATATGGATCTTAAATTAGCCTTTTTGAATGGTGCTTTGAAGGAGGATGTTTATATATTTCAGCCCGAAGGTTTTGTTGTCAAAGGAAAAGAGAAAAAGGTATGTAAGTTGGTTAAGGATTTATATGGAATGGAACAAGCATCTCGTGCATGGTATGAAAAATTAACTGAACACCTTCTCAAGTTGAATTATAAGTTATTTGATCTAAACGATGCAACTCTTTTTGTTAAGAATATTGGAAAGTTTGTTGTATATTTGGTTGTGTATGTAGATTATTTGATGATCACAAGAAACAATGATGACTATATAATGTTCGTTAAAAGATAATTATTGAAAGTTGTTGAAATGACAAATTTGGGTTCAATGCATTATTATTTAGGAATTGAAGTTGATCAAAAACCCAAAGATATTTTTATTTCTCAGAAGAAGTATATTGGAGAACTATTGAAAAAATATGGAATGCAGGATTATAACCCTGTTGCTACTCCTATGGAGCAGAATTTGAAGCTTACTTCCATTAAAGAAAGTATGTTTGACGATCCAAGGAAGTAAAACCAACTTGTTGGAAGTTCGAATTTTCCTAATCCTTTGGGATCATTAATGTGAATAGTTAGTTTTAGATTTTGTTTCATTACTGTCCAGACATAACTCCCTGATACCGAGATTGTCATTGTATAAATATTTTTATTCTTTCATCAATAAAGTATCGAAGTTATTAATGCGGAGTTTACACGGGCTTGTACAGTGGTATTAGAGTCCCGGTTGAATTTTTTATAAACTCCATGTGTTCGAGTGAAGATCATGGTGTAAAGGAGGCGCTGGAGTAGAGCTTTTGTGATTGTAGTTGAGGAAGTGACAGAGAGTTTTGTGTTGATCGTGAGAACAATTGAGAGGGAGATGTTTGAAAGAAGGATCCAGTCGATTGGAAGTCTTCATATTTTGTGCATAAAAGTACAAGAGGTACGGTGGAGGAATCAATCCCAGGTGTATTTATAATACAAGAGAGACTTGATCCCGATGCGATGGTGCATGTTACAGTTTTGATGAATTGTGGAGTGGTGGTAAGTTTGTAAGAAATCAAATCAAAGTTTTTATTTCTTAGTTCATATGTTATAATTAAGACACATTAAAATGAAAGCCTTTGACCGTGCTACAGATACTCTTCTGATCCTCCTGATGAGTATAGAGGGGCTCACCGTGTAGCAATTTCCGATGAAAAGTCTATCTTCATGCACAACAGAACACAAAACATTATAATGATACGTGGATAGGAAACAAAGTTTTGGAAAAGTGACGCACTGTGATGGTGATATGTACAATTTTTACAGTGGTTTGCTAGAGGTAACCACGTGGAGGTAACAATTGCTAGTTAATTTGAGTTATTACTATTTTGCGACTGGTAGAGTTGGCTTGATATTTTGGTATCTCGTAGGTATTATTATCAACGATGATGAATGAGGAAGTGCAAATTTTAATTTTTTAAGGGGAATTATTAATTTTTTTTTGCAATAAAGGTGATAGTGAGGCAATTATTTATTAAAAGAGATTTTCATAAAAAAGTTATTTATAAGAAGAAATAAGACATCGACACAGTTCTTTATTATACGAGCTTTTCATTAAAAACAAATTTATAAAAATAAAACAGATGCTCAGATTTGAACCTAGGCCTTTGCTGAGTTATTTTAGAAGCCCACCATCATACCACAACCAATTATTTAAATAAAAGGAGAAAATGATTTATATTTTTTTGAGGAGTATTGCATATGTTTGAAGAGGATTTGTTTGAAGAGTTTATTTGGATGAAAAATAATTATGACTTCAATAGTCTCCATAGTTGGAATTGTGCTTAGTGGAAAGGAGAATTATCAAGAGTGGTCTAGAAAGCTTAAAAGTGCCCTCGTTTTTAACGATTTGTGGGAAGTTTTTTAAGGAAAGAAGGATAGAGACGAAAAATAAATTGCATTGGAGTCATCTGATAATGAGAAGCAACGTGCAATTTGGGAGACAAAGGAAAACAAGGCATATGAATTAATAATTGAATTGGTGACAAAAGGGGCAAGACAAATATATCATTTCTTGTGATACTGCATTCGAATATTTACAGACGTTTAAAGAACTATATGATTTGCACTCAAAACTCCAAATTGTTCAGTTGTTGTTGAAATTGTTCAATTTGGAGATGAAAGATAATGATCCATTGACGAGTGCCTCTAAAATAAAATCCATTTTTCATGATGTAAAAGCCACTGGAGTTGAAGTCGATTTACAACTTACAACTTTTATAAAAGTCCTTCACCCTATTTATTCACACTATTTGGAATCTTTCCAAGCTAGTTGGAATTTGAAAGATATTACATTTGATAAACTAGTAAACAAAATATCTGAGAGAGACGATGCTTTTGGAAAGAAAGAAACTCGACCTAATTCTAACTTAGAAACCTCGTGCCATGCACAAAAGGATAAAAAATGTCATTATGAAACTTCGAGAGGTGATTAAAGTAGTAGAGGTCGTGGTATGAGAAAATATAGAGGCAGGGAGGTGGGGGGGGGGAGCGCAAAAATAATCAAAGGGACATGTAACAAAATGATAGAAAACAAAGGAATTTTAATTATAAACTAGATATCAAATATTTTAGATGTGGTAAAATTGGTCATACTACCGCTATCTATAAAATCCCTTAGGAGAAATTCAGTGATGTGAGAGAACAATTGAATGAAAAGAAAGATCAACCACCACCAGATAAAGGAAAATCATCATAATATGCACATTACGTTGTTGCTCACTGTAATTTTAATATTAATGATGTTTTCAACACTAGATTTTCTTCATGGTAAGATAGTTGGATTTTGGATTCAAAAGCCACTTGTCATATGACATTCAGGCGATATTTTTTTGAAACTTTCAGTGATAATATTTATGGTGTTTTTTACTTCGTTGACAAGTCTTAGACTAAACCATCTGGCATTGGGTATATTCGTTTGAAGATACCGAATCTTCTATATTATGTTATACAAGATGTACCTTATATTCCACAATTTCAACGAAATTTGATGTCTCTTATCCATATTCGGTAACAGGGGTATTCTATTCATATATTTGATGGTGTCACCGAGAAATGAAGAGCATATGATCATGTAGCTATTATGATCGGGGTGGAAGAAGGTATGATTTTAAAATTGAATGGTACTTCATCTACTAATTCTCGTGAAAGTTCTGCTCTTTTGGCGCAACAAAGTGATATCATGTCTCCCAACTTGTCGTGGCATGCTCGATTTGGTCACATCAATTATGGCAACATCAACATTATGAAAAAGAAAGGTATTAAAGGTCTCCCTACAATTCCAAGAAACATTACACTTTGTGATGCTTGTATTTTAGGAAAAGATCCTAAACAACCTTTTCATAGTTCTTCTTCTATAGCTTCATGAAAATTAGGTCTCATACATTCAAATTTATATGGACCTATGCCTGTTGCAACCACCAATGGAAATAAATATGTACTGACATTTATTGATGATTACTCGAGAATGTGTTGGGTATATTTGTTGAAAGATAAGTCACAAGTGTTTGAAGTTTCTAAAACTTTTCGTTTGATGATTAAAAATGTAACTCAACAAAATATAGTATTCTCAGAACTAGTAATGGTGGTGAGTATACTTCTCATGCTTTTGAACAATATTTGAAGGACAATGGAATCAACACAAACCTACCATACCTTATAATCCACAACAAAATGGCGTTACATAACGTATGAATAGAACTTTGCTTAATATGAATAGATCTATGATGTTTTTTAAGAATGTGACACTGATGTTTTGAGGAGAAGTAATTATTTGTGCAACTTATATTAGAAATCGTTGGCCTTCTTCTGTTATCAACAACAAAACTCCTTATGAAGTTTGGTATAATAGACTCCAAACTGTTCAACATTTCAAAGTTTTTGGATCTAAGTGTTATGGTTTGATTCCTAAGCAACAATGAAATAAATTAGGAGCAAGGAGTTGAAAATGTATATTCTTGGGTTATTTGAATACTTCCAAAGCATACAGGCTATATGATGAAGAAAACAAGAAGTTCATTCTTTCCATAGATGCTATTTTTCTTGAATCAAATAAAGATAATTCCACTGTTGACAAGCAACTGACTCATTTGGAGAAATTTGCATTCAAAAAGTTCTATTTTAAATCTAATAATGAGGTTCCACATACTGAAAGGGGGGTTCCCATTCTGGATCAGTCTACGGTTCTTCCATCTTTGACTCATGAGGATGATTTTGTTGAATAAAACTTGGAGGATAATGTTGTTTATGTAGGGTCAGAAAGTCTTCCTGAAGAAACTGTACTTCAGGATGAGTAATCATCACAACCACTTCAACAACCTTTATGAAGATCCACACATGCTCGAAACGTTCCAAGCAAATATGATGATTTTGAAATAGGAAGTTCTTCTAAAGGTGATTCAAGTAATGTTTCTCATGACTGTGAATTTAATCATTCTACAATTAGTGAACCCAATTGTTTTGAAGAAGCTGCTAATTGTGATGGATGGAAGGATGCAATGAAAAATGAATATGTTGCACTTATTAAGAATGTAACTTGGAGGTTAGTGGAACTTCCTACAGGTGTCAAACCTATTGGTTACAAATGGGTGTATACGATCAATTACAAGGAAGATGGTTCACTTGATAAATACAAGGCAAGGCTTGTAGAAAAAGGTTACGCTTAGAAGGAAGGTGTTGACTACACAAAGACATTTTCTCCTACAACAAAATGGGGCATGGTTAGAACTTTGTTCTCTCTTGCAACTCAAAATAGCTATAAGATACACCATATGGATCTTAAAATAGCCTTTTTGAATGGTGCTTTGAAGGAGGATGTTTATATGTTTCAGCTCGAAGGTTTTGCTTTCAAAGGCAAAGAGAAAAAGGCATGTAAGTTGGTTAAGGCTTTGTATGGACTGGACAAGCATCTCGTGTATGGTATGAAAAAATAACTGAACACCTTCTCAAGTTGAATTATAAGTTATTTGATCTAAACGATGCAACTCTTTTTGTTAAGCAGATTGGAAAGTTAGTTGTATATTTGGTTGTGTATGTAGATGAATTGATGATCACAAGAAACAATGATGACTATAGAATGTCCGTTAAAAGAGAATTATTGGAAGTTGTTGACATGACAGATTTGGGTTCATTGCATTATTATTTAGGAATTGAAGTTGATCAAAAACCCAAATATATTTTTATTTCTCAAAAGAAGTATATTGGACAAATATTAAACAAATTTGGAATGCAGGATTATAAACCCGTTGCTACTCCTATGGAGTAGAATTTGAAGTTTACTTCCACTGAAGAAAGTACATTTGACGATCCAACAAAGTACAACCAGCTTGTTTAAAGTTCAAATTTTCTAACTACTAATTGACCTAACTTAGCTTTTGCTATAGGGATATTTTCTAGGTTCATGCATCAGCCATGTGAAGGTCATTGGAATGCAGAAAAGTGAGTGCTCAAGTATTTGAAATACATTTGAACATTTGGCATCAAATATTCCAAAATTGTAGATTTCCATCTCACCAACTATTTAGATTCATATTTTGATGGAGATAAGGAGAATGGAGTCTCTACTTCTAGTTATTTGATGAGTCTTGGATCAACAACTATCAATTAGAGATTAGGAAAGCAGTCCGTTCATGCTAATTCTACCATCAAATCTGAATATGTTACAACAACTCAAGCTACAAAAGAAATCATGTGGCTTCACAAAATACTTGAAAACTTGTAGGAGAAACAAAAGGCTTCAACTCCACTACTTATTGACAGCTCTTCTGCAATTCAGTTAGCCAAGAATCCCAAGTTTCATGATTGAAGCAAGCATATTAACACCGAATATCACTTGATTCGACATTATGTAGAGACCAAAGTTATTCATCTCACACGTTGTCCTACTTCAAAGCAAATCACAAACATATTTACAAAGGCACTGGGACGTGAAAAGTTTGAAAAGTTCAGAATATTACTTGGCATGTCAGATGTCCCTTCAGATTAAGGGGGGAATGCTAACTAATCCTTTGGGATTATTAATGTAAATAGTTAGTTTTTGATTCCATTTCATTACCATCCAGACATAATTGTCTCGTACCGAGATTGTCATTGTATAAATATTTATTTCTTTCATCAATAAAATATTGAAACTATTATTGTGGAGTTTACACGGGCCTATACAATTTCTTATCGAAGTAGGGGATATGAGAGTGCAGAAGTGCACCTCCCTCCGCACTCTTTAACTTCAATATGTAGAGATGGTAAGCAGGTCTCTGAGCTATACCAAAATTAACACCACTTCAAAATTAACGTGGAACAAGAATATGAAATAGTAGAAGACAAGTCACCTTCGATCGAATCCAAAAATTTATATTTAACACCAGAAAATGAATATTTGATATTTTTGGACACGAGCTAACTTGCTTTTTCAAAATTTGTAATGAATAGGTCTTTGATATTTATGCATTGTGCACAATTCTATCTATCACAAGCTGCTACGTAAGTCACGTGGTTGAATATCGCAGTGGGCTAAATTGTATTTTTGAATGTATAATTTGACTACATTATACATGAGATTTTTTTATTTTTATTTTTATTTTACAAAAATATTTTAAAATAAAAATAAAATTAATTTTGATCAAAATTTATAATTTGAAATATTATAAAAACACTATTGAAAATAAGAAATGGATTTCCTAATTTTTTTAGGAAATGGATTTAGTAAAATTAGAAAATCACTTTTTATGGTAAAGCATAAAGCAAATTTTGAGTAGATTCACAATAGACTTGCCAGATAAAAGGTGATGGAAAATTAGAGCATAATGAGAAAATTTAATAATTTTAAGTTACAACATGGATAATGAGAGGAACTATTTGGGCATACATGATGACGGAATTAGTTCGAGTTTTATCATTGATTCATTGTGTAGAGCCTTTTGAGTGCAGAGGAAGTTCATTATGCGACTATCCCCACCACATGGAATATCGGCTTAATTGCACATTGAAATCTCACAAATTACTTAGGATTGATTATGCATATAAAACTTAATATCTAATGTTTATTCAAGTTACTGGTTTTTTCCCGTAGAAAAAGTCGTAATTTCTATTAAGAAAAGAGAAATTACATTCTGTAGATGCTGCGCATATGCATAATGAGGCTGTGTGCCTATCAAAACTATCAAAAAGAAACTTTTTGACGATTGTTCCAGGACTGCACCGGTGAGCTAAGAGAGATCATTTCCTTTCCCTGTGTGTTTATCACCACTCAGGGAGTGTACATCCTCCAAGGAGGTTTATATTCAAAAACAATATATGCAGCAAGTCTATATCTTGCTGTCCAAAAAAGGTATAGTAAACAGACTGTTTTCCGCCCCGAGGCGGTGCATACATATATAACCGATTTTGTATTTAGTAAACATAGAAAAATAACCAAAAAAACGGTGATATGTTGGGACCCCTTTCAGTGTTGTGGATCCCTTTGTGGTTGTTGATCAACAAAAGGTCTGTGGTAGTACTGAAAGAAAGTCCCGTCCAGCTTCTCCTGAATTAGCCAGTCCGCTTCCTGCCTCTGTGCTGCTTGCTTGGACAGTTGGTCCGCCCGAACGTTGCGCTCCCTGTATATATGGCGACATTCAAATTTTTCAAGAGCATCTGTTAGTCTGAGGGCCTCTTCCAGAATATGTCTTAAAGAGTATGCATTACAAATTGATTTTCTGTTGAGCCAATTGCAAACAAGCTGTGAATCCCCAAACAATTGCAGATGAGTGCATCCTTTTCCAAGAGCAAAAGAGATAATGTGTTTTGCCGTAGTAAGCTCAGCATAGTTGTTTGTCCCCCAACCCAGAGGAATTTGTAACATGAAGTAGTGGGCGTCTCTGAGGAAGAGGAGGGCTCCCCCTCCACAACCCTCCTCTTGGGCTGAGCCATCAAAATACGCCCATGGGATGGATTTGTCAATGAGTTCAGGGGTGATGGTGCGGGGGGGAGCAGAGGGAGGATCGTCTGGGATAAGAGCTAGATCAGCAAAGATGTGGGTCAGTATGGAAGGCCAGTGAGGAAGCTTTTGATCAAAAATAGCTCTGTTTCTTGCTGTCCAGATGGACCAGCACATGAGAAGAGGGATGTTTTTGTCCTTTCCCGAATGTTCTTCCAGCCAGCATTTCCAAGCTTCAAGGATTGTGGGGCCCTGCCATTGCCGGAGGGTGGGGGAACGAGCAGAAAGGAGAGTCCATTGATCCTGTACCACCGGGCATGTGAGGAAGAGATGCTCTGTGTCTTCATCGTTCCTTCTGCATAAATGGCACCAGAAAGGTCCATGAAAGGAGCGCTTTATCAAGTTTGCGCCGGTAGGAATTTTGTTGTACAGGATTGCCCACATCAGCAGTTTCGTTCTGGGGGCAGCCTTTAACTGCCAAATGGCTCTCCACCATTGTTGAATATTGTCAGGCTGATAAGGGCGCATGAGGTGCAGGTATCCTTCCTTTGGTGTATATAAGCCACTCTTTGCTAGAGCCCAAACAATCTCATCTTCCTCCTCCGAGATTCTGATGTGTGCTTGTGTGAGAGCCTCGGTGTAGGATTCCCACTCTTGTCTCCAGTGATCCGGAATGAGGAGGTCTGTTGCTGACTTCCAAGCCTGGTGAAGAAAACAGGTGTTTTCCTGGTCAGCAATATGAGTGATGTGTGTGACCCCTTGTTCCTGTAGGTGAGCCCTGAGCTGTCCTGATAGTCTATGCATGTTGCCACATCCAATCCAGGGATCTATGCCAATGCGGACTGAATTGCCTTGTTGGATTCTCCAGGTGAGACCCTCCCGGATGAGAGGAAGAGAGTTTAGGACAGCTTTCCAGATTATAGAGTGTCTTCCAGTACCTCTGTGATCCCTACTGATCCAGCTGTAAATGCTCTCCGGGGCAATATATTTTACCTTTACGACCTTGTTCCAAAGACTGTGAGAGGTGAGAAGCTGCCAACCCAGCTTTGCTGCCAGAGCATTTGCAAATAAGTCTAGTCGCTTTATGCCCCATCCTCCCCATTTTTTGGGTCTTGCTATTGTGTCCCATTTTACCCAGGCGAATAGATTTCCCGGTTTGTTTCCCTTCCATAGGAAATTGCAGCAAATTTTTTGTAGCCTAGCTAATATCCCCCTTGGTATCCATGCCAGTGACATCCAGTACACCGGTGTAGCTTCCAACACTGCTTTGATGAGAGTAAGTCTTCCAGCCCTTGAAAGATATCTGTTGTACCATACATTAATTCTTTTCTCCACCTTTGTAATTAGCCATATCCAGTCTGCGATCTTGTATCCTCCATGTTTCACTCGGAAGCCCAAATACTTCAGCCCTTCCTCCATTGGATGAACTTGAAAGGGGAAGCGATTTTTAGTGTAGATGATTTCCTGTGGAGTACAGCCATGAGCAGTGATAGTGGATTTCTGAACATTTATAACCATACCAGTGGCTTTCTGAAAGAGTTCAAAGATGTGTTGTAGAGTGGATGAGTCCGCCATGCTACCATTCAAAAAAATGAGTACATCATCCACAAATAAGAGATGAGTGAGAGAGCAGTTGTCCGCAATTTTGATACCTTTTAAGCGTCCTCTCCTGTGTTCCGAGGTAATCAACCTACTTAGCCCTTCCATAATGAGGAGGAAAAGGAGGGGCGAAAGGGGGCATCCCTGTCTGAGGCCCCTCTCAGCGGTGAAGAAAGGGGTGGGGGATCCATTTAGGAGGACACTGAAAGGGATATCAGAGATGCAACCCATGAGACTTTTGATGAACGGGTAGGGGAAGCCCAGGTGAGTGAGGAGCATTCGGATGTAAAGTAGATTAACCCTATCAAAAGCTTTCGAGAGGTCTACTTTGAGTATCATGCCTTTCAGCTTCTTACTCTGCATCGAGTGGAGGAGCTCCTGAGCAGTGCCAATAGCTTCATGGATTTGACGATGGTGAAGGAAAGCAAATTGTTCAGAGGATATATTGTCCGAGAGGATGGGCTTCAACCTGTTTGCTAGGATTTTTGCTAAAATTTTGTACAAACAGTTACAGAGCGAGATGGGTCTGAAGTCATCAAAGGATTCCGGCTTATCTGTTTTCGGGATGAGGGCAATAAAGGTGGCCTTAATGCTAGAAGGGACGGAGCCCGTGAGGCTGCAATGGCTTATGGCTTTGAGGAGATCCTGGCCTAACAGTTCAAAGAAAGCCAAATAGAACTCAATGGTCCAGCCGTCAGGTCCCGGGCTTTTGTCTTTCTGGAATCCTTTTATTGTGGCTTCCAGCTCCACCAATGAGATGTCTTTAGTGAGATCCTCTGCAGCTTCGTCATCCACAAATCTGGGGAAGAGTTCTGCCACTCTCATTACTTCAAGTAGGCTAGCTTGCTCCGGTGCTTTGTAAATGTTCCTGAAATGTGTTGAGGCCAGGTAGGCTAGTTCCCCTGGATTACTTACTTGATTTCCTTGATCATCTTTGAGCTCCCAAATGGAATTGATCGCCTTCCGACCATTTGCAAAACGATGGTAGAACTTAGTGTTCTCATCCCCCTCTTTGAGCCAGATGGCTCTACTTCTAAGTCTCCAAGAGTCTTCCCTGTCTCTGAGGACCTGTGTTCTCCTTTTGATGAGACTTTCATAACTGGACTTCTGGTCTATGGTCATGTAAGTTCCGTCTGAGTCAGATTCAAGAACTTCTATAGCTTGTTCAGCCAGCGAAAGAGTGTGATCATCCTGAATTCTCTTCATTTTTGCCCATTCTCTTGAGATCCCTTTGAGCGCTGAGAGGTTCTTAACAAAAGCAGTGGCTGGGTCTGCATCCTCAGGGATCGGATGTGCCTTCCAGAAGTCAGTAATGAGATTGATATAACTGGGGTCCCTGAGCCAAGTGGAGTTAAATTTGAAGGGGGCTTTTTGAGTCTGGTGTCTAGACCCCATCTCCAGGAGGATGGGTCTGTGATCTGAGATCCCCCCACTTCCCACCCACTGCCGAGATCTGGGGTGGAGAATGCATAGCCCTTCCTTAATGATGAAACGATCTAGCCTCCTGGCTAAGCTTTGATCCCCTGTTCGGTTGTTCTTCCATGTGAATTGGACTTTTGCTGAGGGGAGATCAATCCAGTGGTGTTCCTCAAGTAATTGCCCAAAAAAATCAGAGAGGGGGTCAATTTGTGCCTGATGTCCCCAAGATTCAGAGAATCCCATGGAGAAGTTTAAGTCTCCACCCAATATAATATTATCCGCCTGTAGCAGAGGGGAGTTGAAAAGCTTGTTCCAGTAAATTTCTCTGTTCATGCATGGACCATAGACGTTGATGATTCTATAGCTTTCCTCCATTTCTTTTGAGAAAATGTCTGCCCCCAAATACCCCTCTCCACCCCAGATATTCTTTAGCAGGATAGTTTTGTTCTTGAAGCCAATTGCAGTTCCTCCAGAGCGGCCCAAGACGTCGATGGCTGAGAAAGTCCATCCAGGCAGCCATTGACTTAAGATAGAGGTCACAGAGTCAGCGCTACATAAGGTTTCTTGTAAAAATAGTATGTCCACCGGGTTAGTTAGTAAAAGGCGCTTTAGGGCCAATTTTTTTTCCGGGCTGGCCAACCCTCTGCAGTTGAAGGACAAAATTTTCATGGAGGGGGGTGGGGGGGGCCATCCTGCGCTCTAAGGGCCCATGGAATAGTGATCTGTTTACCCAGGAGGATCTCGTCCTCCGCTTGTTTTTGTGCAATAGTCATAGAGGAAGGTCTACCTCGACCCTGCTTAGGAGAGAGGATAAGATTGTCCAGCGGCATTCCGATAGAGTCCGGAACTTTCATCTTGGTTGTCGAGCGGGTAGGGTATCTCGGGGTAGAGTTCACCGAGGGAGAGGGCGAAGGGAAGGAGGGGTGGGGGATAGAGGGATCCGATGAGGAGTGGGGAAAGCCTATTGGCTTAGGGATAGGGCAGGTCACATAATGTGACCGGGGAGGGGGGGGAGGAGGCCGGTCCATCTTGACCAAGTCCTGTGCAGACGGGGAGGAGGGAGGGGGGATCTTGATGGGGGGGGGACAACCAGATGCTGAGAAATTCATAGACACAGAGAGAGATGCAGAGGTAGACAGAGAAGAGGACATACCCGACGAGAAGACCGCTCCCTTTGCTGCTCGTGATCGGGTCAGTGGAGGAGAAGGCGGCCGATTAGCGATTGATGCAGCCTTCTTTCGGCGGGATGCTGGAGGCGCTTCCACCGTGTCGGATGTAATGATGTGGTCCGCTCTTGGAGCCTCTGCTGCCGGTGTTCCAGTATGGCCTTCTGATATTGGTGGATCTTCTCCTGTAGCTGCCTGCTGAGTCTTCTGGAGAAGGGGGCAGTCCTTATAGAGATGCCCCACCTGGTGGCATCGTCTGCATCGGTAGGGAATGCCCTCGTAGTCTAGCTTCTGCGTCCTTGAGGTAGATTTCCACTGAATAGTGATGTTTGCCGGCACTCCTCCCCTGGTATCCATGTGCACTAGTATTCTAGCATAGGCCAATGCACCCGTCGAGATGTAGGACTTGTCTGCTTCCATGAAAGTACCAAGCGCGTTCCCAATCCTTTTGAAGATGGCATCGGACCAGTATTGGAGGGGCAGCCCCGGCAGTCTGACCCAGATCGGCCCAATGCCCAGCAGCTCCGTCTCAGGATCAAAGAGGGGCGTCCACCGTTTGAGCAGTACCGGGGCTTTTTCAAAGTGCCAAAAAGATGATAGAACCCAGCTCGTGTGGTCCGCCCTAGCAAATCTGAGTGCAAACCATCCTCGCACGAATGTCTGTACCGATGGGATCTCCGCGAGGTATTGACCCCAGATCTCTGAGGCCCATTGCTTGATTTTCTCCGCCGATGCATGCCTGCCACGGATCCTTCCCACCAGTACACAGTCCGCCATATCCATGGCGTCTTCCCACTGAATGTCCTCTTCCAACCGCAGGAAAGCGTCCTCAGCCGTGGATTTGAAGCAGCGCTGCTTTTTGGAGGGACGTGAGGACATACGACCTTGGTTGGAAGGTGCTTTTGAGCCCGCCGGGGGAGGATTGGGAGGGGGGGGGAGCGGGTTTGATCCCAGGGTGGGGATGGCTTCAGGGAGGGGGGGGACCGCGTGGTAACTGCCGGATGGGGCTGTAAGGGCCTGTGGAGGGTTTGATGTTGCCTGAGGAGGGTTTACCACCGGGTTTGTCACCGGAGGGTTGACAGGAAGGGGGGGGATAGGGGGAATCTCCGGCATATGTGAAGCGTTGCCTATCGGAGAAGACTGTAGGCAGTCCGAGAGGAAACCAAGCGAGGCCGGGGAGGGAACAGCAAAAGTATTCCAGGAGGATGGTTCTCCAGGGTATAGGGAGGTGGGAAGAGGCGGGTCAAAACGGGACGGGGATAGATGCTCAAAGCTAGCAGACAAGTTGCCACTGTGCAGACCCTCTGAAGAGGAAAACGTTGTGCGCCAGATGGAGGACTCCGCCAGCGGGGAATCCGAGTAATCGAGCTCCTCATTGTCCATGTCGACAGCTGCAAACCTTCCTCGAGAGAAACGTAACCGCTCGTTGTGTCTGCCTCGTGAGCTGGTAACCGTCGGCACTGACCTCGGGGGACCGTTTTGGTAATGCAGATTTGCAGGTCGCTCTCACCGGTAGGAGAAAAACAGTAGGCAGCCCAAAAACCCCGTGCTTGCTTTGGTTGTTCCGTTCCGATGCAATTTGCGCTGCCAGGTAAAAACCCTAGGGTAAAAAACAGGAGCCGATGAGCTAGGGTAGAAGTAGGGAAATAGGACCGGGTGTCGGGAGGTAAAAAAATTTTGCTTCTCGGGAGATGGAGTACGGGGCAGGGATGAGTTGGGAAGGGGCTTACAGGGCCGTAGTACGGCCTGTAAACCCCTGTCAGGTGGGGTTCATCCAATTATGCAGAGCCGACTCCATTTTTCTTAATCGTTCAAGTTACTGGTTGTATGAAAGGTAATGATATTTAACTTAATACCATAAAAAAATAATCAAAATTTGATATGTCAAAATTATTGGAATGGATTAAATGCTTATGAAACTTAATCTCGTAGAATTTGATATCTCAAAGTTCGAGGATATTAGAACAAATTAAATGCGTGAGAAACCATATTTTAAAAATAGATTAGAATATAAATTATTGGAATCCATTAAATGTTTACATCAAACTCGTTGGAATTGGTGCAGGGTGAGGTTATGTAAATAAAAGTTATGGTATTGATTAATTACATGGTATTGGAGTTTGATATAGAGTTTATATTTTGATTAGAGAATTTTTTTGTGATTTTTTAGACTTTCTAGTGTTGGAATTTGGCGGAAAAATTTGAGGTGAAATTTTGATTTGAGTTATTTAAATTGGTTTTTTCACAATATATATAGATTTAGCACCATGAAAAATCCCTAGGGCATTTGGATTGTGAAGGAGTTACTCATCAAATTTGTGATTTCAAAAATTTCTTCTCAAATTTTAGAAAAATTGAACCAAAAAATTTTATCAAAAAAACTTCCAAAAAATCACACTAAAAATAACTTGTTTAATAAATATATGAAAAAATTGCAGATAAATAAAAATTTATAAAAATTATTAAAATAAATGAATTATAAAATGATTGAGTTTGATGTAGGGTTTACATTTTGAATTCAATTCATGTGGTAAAACTTTACTAAATTGTTTTATTTATGAAAATTTTCCTTTTACAATTTCGTGAAATTTTAGTTAGGGAGGGCAGTAAAATTAATTTCAATGTGAGAATCTTCCGGGCATATGGACAATGACTTGTAAAACTTTTAGTGAAACCAAGTTAAAACGTTGTTGGCGGACAAACTTAACGTGCATTTCACAATCTTTATTAGCATCTTACATTTTTGGTTTTTCTCTGGCCATGGATATGCCCTATGGATTTAAGACATCGACATTGAAGCATATTTTCCCCCTACAATATCGATGTTACAATACTTTATATTATTTAGATCACATAATGATTGCTTCAATATAACTTAGTTGGGGAGATCTATGCAATTTTGTATGAGGGAGATGTAAAGTAAAGTTTATTGTGTGGAATGCAGAGTTTTTAAAGTAAGTTTGTGGTGTTGAGTGTAGAGGTGAGGAGGATTTCTACGTTCTATATAATCAAATTTTTCCACATTTTAAATATTTTAATGTGGAATTTTCAAGATATATTTAACGAGATAGTAGATTAGTTGGAGATTAGTTGGAGGGAAGAATAACATGGTTTTTATTATTATTAAGAAGTAGAAAGTCTAGAAACAGATGATACACTTGGGTTTCATGTTTGTGAAGGTGAAGACGAATTTCATGATTGCACCCAAGATCAAATTCAAGACTGCTTTTCGGAGTTCAACAATGAGACTGAAGATAATAGTGAATATAATCATAATGGGTTAATCTTATCGACAATGATAATCTTTGATCCACATTATATATATATATATATATATATATATATAAAATTTATTTTTCTCGGTATAAATCACATAGGATAATTTTTGCCGACGCGTTTCGAACCATCTAGTATGGTTAATCTTCAGGACAAGATGAAGAGGTAGATCATGGCACCAGCTTAAATAGAGATCAATGTAGAGACCCTTAGTTCATATAACGACTATAATAAACGGCTAGTTTATGAATAATATTATTTAATTTATAACAATAATTATTAGGATCCAATTATATTAAATAAAATCTAGTAATAGGTTAAGGTTCGAAATATATATAGAATAAAAAGAATCAAACATTCAAAGTCAAACCTCAAACAAAGAGCGAAGTCAAAAAAATATAACGAAAGGAGTCAAGACCCTATTAATAAAATGGAGCCAAGATCCTATTAATAAAATGGAGTCAAGACCCTATTAATAAATAAAAATAAATTATTGAAAAAATCAGAAATATAATAAATAAAATCCAAACTAAAATAATCAAAATAATGAATCAGGGTCAACCATAAAATAAGGGACTAAGGCCCTACAAATAAATCAAGGGGCCAAGAAAAAACAATAAAATAAACAAAATCTAACATTAAAAAAAAGGAGGTAAGAAAGAACAAGATGATAAAAATAATTAAAATAGCTATGAAAGATCAAAATGATAAAACTTAATTGATGAAAAACCAATAAAAAAATATTAATCACAACGATTGCAAAACAAGTAAAAAGAAACTAAATAAATAAAATAGCAATACGAATGTCGAAATAAAAATTATTAGGAGAACGGGACGAAGACCCAACTTTTACTAATATTCCAACCATCGTCTCTATTCAAATTAGTGGGTATTTTTTTTTTTTTTTCTAGGGCCTCCCTGAATTTTCGATGATGGAAATGACTAATCTTGGCAATGACTTGCGACTCCTGATGTTAGTTTTTTTTGCATGTTCTTCCAAAGCAGAGGAGCGGGTCCTGCCATGTCTAGTATCAGTGGTGTGATCATGAATCCTTTGATTAATCGAGCGATCAATCTCACCTATGTAGTGAGTCCCACAAGAGCAAAGGATAACATAAACACCTTTCATATTTTTAGTGTCCACCGGGTATTTTATAGATCTAAGGGAGTTCCAGATGGTACTTAGAGGCCTAAAGGTTGAAGGAACCTTATGCTTCCTTAGGATATTCACAATCTTGTTAGTGGTCCCTTGGATAAAATGGAGATGAACACCTAAAAGCCGATCCTTGGGTTCTTTCTTCGCCTTAGGATATTTTTCGGCTTTGAGGAAAGCCTTAATACATTGGTGCCTATTGTACCCATTATTAGAGAAAACACTCAGAAGGTGCGCTTTCTCATCATTAAGATGGTTGTCATCATAAACTCTTAAAGCTCTAGTAGCTAAAGTGTTGAGAACACCAAGCTTTTGAGTTGGGAAATGATGAGAATTAACATGAAGACATTGCTCTGTGTGAGTTTTCTTTCGAAATACTTGATGAGAAAAAGAGTCATCATCATTCCTTGAAAGGAGGACGTCAAGGAAGGGAAAACTACCATTGCTTTCAAATTCCATGGTGAACTTTATGGAACTAGACTAATTATTAAGATGAAAGAAAGCAAGTTCCAACTCTTCCTTATCATGGGACCAGATGAGATAATCTTATTCTATGTTTAGATAGACACTGATAGTGACTTGGCCAATATTAATAATGGCCATAAACATGAATTTGGAAAAACATTTTCCATCTTTATATTTACCACGATTCTTGACAATGTACAAATTCTTTCGCTCGTTTCAAATTTGATTTCAAATAAAGTGTTTGTTTTCTTCAGTTCAGTTTCATTCCGATCTTTATATTTATAGAAAGATTGTGAAATTGATAAATGCATATATGAATTTAGAATTTAGTTTGATGCTCGTAATGTAATTCACGTTAATATTTATGACGAGTGAAATCATATATATATATATATATATATATATATGAGAAAAACAATATTTAGGATTACTTAAACTTCACGTGGTCATATATATCCACACATCGTAGGGATGATTTCACGACGACATGGTGTTGCCACAATGTGATTATACCTCCCTATACTTCACAATGAATGCCTTCATTTGTGTTCATGGCCATTTTGTGTCTCGACAAAGTGGCCGTTGAATCTACCAAGATCTCTCTGTTCTGCCAATGAAAGTACAAATATTAGAATGGCTGCAGATGATTTAGAATATTCAACTAGAGATGGATCACTTTGGTCTCAATTGCCTCATCATTTGTTAGAGTCTCTGCTGACACAAGTGCCCTTAGTTTGCATATTTTGTTTCTAGAGCCTCTATAAGTGTTGGAACAATGTGTTGTTGTGCAATTTTTTTTTATCGCCTATGGGCTCATTCAAGCAGTGGGAAACCATGCTTCATTATGTGTATGCCCAACCCTTGAATGCATTTTATTCTCTACTCCTTTTTCATCGACACCTGACAAATGCTCTCCCTATCATTACCAGTAAATAATGTAGATTAAAGGATGTGCAGAAAAAGGGTATATGCGGAAGAAAGGGTGTGCATGAAAATGAATATAAACGTTCTTCCACACATAGCTGAACACGACTGCAGAAACTCCCCTCCCCACCCCTCGCTTATGTAAATTTTGTTCAGAGCTCAATATTTGTTCAATGCCCCCAACTCCTAACTTACATGAGTGACCTAGCACTCCATCAGTTCTGACATCATTGGGCAGAGCAGTAGTAATGTCAGACATAACAGTACTAGTGTCAGTGTCATAACACTCGCCGATAGAATGACTACTTACAAAAACATTTTTTTTTTTTTTTTTTTAAATGATTTGTTAGACACTAACAAAAACAAAAAATAAATCACTTTCCATAAAAAAATTATGTCCGATCAAAATTCGTTCAACCAATTAAAAAAAAATATTCAAATTTTTCCTAAAACTTTAATTAGAATTACTTAAAGAAAACCAACACTACACGACATACTATAGCCCCTAACAAAACAACTATTAAAAAGATAAAAACCAAAAGTACGTTACTTTAGAGATTCTAAATCAAAAATATTTCAAAACAGAAAAGCACTAAAGATGATCCTAAAGTAGGGTGAACTTCCATTAATTTATTATTAAATGCAACTTGGTGAGATTCTCATGATTCTTTTATAGGTAATGTCTAAGTTAATTATAGTTGACATTTTCGTATCCATTCCATGGTAGTGAATTACGAAATTAATTATTATTTAAATTTTATAAAAATAAGTAAGAGAGCGATACTGACTTTTTTATTATGTTTTTGGTGTGAATTTACATTTGTGAGTGTAAAGTTCAAAGCTTGGATAAAAAAGTCTTAGAATTGATCGAATAACAAAAATCTTAGAATTAATGGTGAAAAATGATGTCATTTTCATTATTCAACATGGTTCAATTTTAAAAGGAGTTTTGTTTTCTTAAACTATTATGAGGCACATATAGTGATTGAGTGTGTTAGGTAAGTATATCACTAAGCATTAGATTTTATTAAAAGTTAAAAAATAATAATTTTCTTATTATTAACAAAGATTTTGTTTTATGCTTTTAATTAGCAGTTTCAATTAATTATAACTCTTTTCGGACACAGTGGTTAAAAGTGAAAGATATATATATTATTATTGGCGTAAACATATAATTATGATTTATAATTAAAAGTGAAAGATATACTTAATATTATTGGTGTAAACATATAATTATGATTTTTCTAGGAGATAGTGATTAAAAGTGAAAGATATAAACATATATGTAAAACAAAATTCAACTTCTTATTTTTCATAAAATTTATAAATAATATGTTTATTTAAAAAAAATGAAAATTGACACGCGAGTGCATGGTTCAACGGTGGGGCTGACGGCTTACACGCTCCCCGCTCAGTTTCGATCCCCAATTTACGATGTTGCTGTGCAACGATTATGTGTATTTGATGATTGATTGATGTATATATATGTAAAAATTTGTATTGACCTAATATAATGATTCTTCAGGGAACTAACCACCACCTTTTTAAAAAAAATATTTATTTAAAATTCATAAATAATATATTTATTTAATACCTTAAACTATTTATAAAATTATAAACAAATATGTAAAATATCCCTAACTCTACTAAACACAATTGTGAAACAATTGTTTGTATGTATTAAATTATAATTTAATAAAATATCAAAACACCTAATATTTAAAAAAAATTCAAGTTGAAATTTTGGTAAATGATAAAACTATTATCACCACCATTAAATAAAAATTTCTATAACTTTCATATCGTTTTTATGTATTAAATTATAATTTAATAAAATATCAAAACAGCTAATATAACAGTTTTTATGTATTAAATTATAATGTAATAAAATATCAAAACTGCTAATATAACAAAAAAAAAAAAAGTTCAAGTTGAAACTTCAATTTTGGTAAATGATTAGACTAATATCACCGCAATTAAATAAATTCTCTTATAACTTTCATATTCCATCATTACAATGAAATTCGAATCTAATTAAATAAAATATATTATTTTAAGGATAAAAGTATACATTATCTTTCCCACACGTTTAATTTTAGTAGGTATTTTATACATTTATAGGTTACAAACTCACCCGAATGCATGATATTAAATACTAATAATAATAATTATTATTAACGCTAATAATTATTATTGGATGATGAAGAATATCCACACTAAATGCGGTTCGAAATAATGTTGTACCCCACAAAGGTGTAAGTCATTATTAGTCAATTTGGCTTACATTAAAATAGACAATGAGATAAGGTAAAATCTGATAGCCTATGGTTGGAGAGGGGTGTCATTATTATTCATTTGGCTTACATTAAAATAAACAATGAGGTAAGGTACAATCCAATAGCTTATGGTCATATAGTTGGCGTGCACGAAGAAAATTGAGAGAAAGGGTGAGACAATTACACAAAATTTCCAAGTGACTAGTAGGTTAATTGAGTAGAAACTCTGTAAGGAGCAAATATAATATATGTAATAAATCTAAAATCTTATTATATAAATAAATGTTTTATGTAGTTTAAGTTTTTTTAAATAATTTTGAATATAAATTTTTTTAAATGTATGTTAATATATATAGATATATATTACTCATTAATATTAAATTAATCATATTAATAATAATTATTATTTAATAAAAAATTAATATATGTTAATTAAAAATGATCAATAATATTAATTGATAGGTCCTTAAAAATTGGAGGTCCTGTCCTCATTTTCCACATCCACAAGCTTTTCAATCAAGTAGTCAAGCAAGGGTTTCCTAAACCTTGGTCTGAGAGCCTCATTATCCCTATTTTTAAAAGTGGGGATACAAATAACCCCTCTAATTATCGGACAATTATGATTAGCCCTCTCTTAGCCAAGTTATATGGTAGTATTTTGGAAAAGAAGTTAAGCATATGGCTTGAAAGTGAAGGTAAGCTGGCTAAAGGCCAAGCAGGTTTCAGAAGGCATCACTCAACAATAGACCACCTTGTTATGCTTAGGATCATTGTGGAGGAATGTCGCAATGATAAATCCAATTTATTTTTTTGCTTTGTGGACTTTATGAAGGCTTTTGATACAGTTCCTAGATACAACCTTTGGAATAGATTAGAAGAGCTAAATGTTCCTCTCGAGTTGAGAGCTGCCGCTATAAGGTTATACGAGAATGTAATTGCCAAGCTAAAGAGCAATGAGGGGTGGTCGAAAGATATTAAGTGTAACATCGGAGTTAAACAAGGTTGCCCCCTCTCCCCTACCCTATTTGGCATTTACATTGATAAGCTCGAAGACTATTTAGAGGAAGCAGGATGTGATGGCATGATCTTAGCTGGGATAGTCGTCATCCTTCTTCTCTATGCTGACGATATTGTTCTTTTGGCAAGGTGCCCATCTGATCTTGATAAGCAACTCAGGCTTCTTAAGGATTTCTGCTCTACCATGGGTATGACAGTTAACACTGACAAAACAAAAGTTATGATTATCAAATCCAAGAAGGACTCTTACGCTAATTTTATGTATGACAACAATAACTTGGAGGAAGTGTATTCTTACAAGTACCTAGGAATTGATATTCATCACAAGCTCAATTGGAACCATAGCATTGAGAAAAGGATTAATGGGGGGTGGAAAGCTTATTTTGGTCTTGAAAATAATTGTAAAACAACAAACCTTTTAATGTGGGATAAAAAGAAGTTCCTCTTTTGAAACTTTAGTCACTCTTGTTATCTTATATGGATGTGAGGTTTGGGGTTGTAACATCTCTAGAGAATCATAGAGAAAGATTGAGCAAATCCAGAAGCGTTTTATAACTTATAACCTGAAAATTAAAAGTATTACACCCTATCCTATTCTCCTTATAGAAGCAGGTATTTCCCCTATTGAGAGCCTAGCTATGATTAGGTTTCTGTTGTACAAGCACAAACTCAATAACATAGATGATCATAGACTTCCTAAGCTAGCTTTAAATTCCAGCCAAAACCACCTAAGGCTCAATCGGGGGTGGCATAAAGACACAAGGGCCTGGTTAAACTATTGGGAGATCAACGAGAATGATGCATTGCAAAACATAAATAACATTAAAGATATTGTTACTTCTAAGTTCAAAGAAAAAATGCGGTGTGAGAAAGATTTAGTGGCTAAAAGAAAATTAAGTTATTATAAGAAGGTCATCAACCCCACCCTAGAAGATCAAAAGTATCTCTCTATTTTAACTAGCTCAAAGAAGAAAATTAATATAGCAAAGATTAGAATGAATGCTCATGAGCTCCATAGTGAAACAGGGCGTTGGGCAATTCCTAAAACGCCATGGATGGAAAGGATCTGCCATATATGTGAGAATAGGAACATCGAGGATGAAAACCACTTCCTCTTAGAGTGCCCCACGTACAACCACATTAGATCTCAGTTTCACAATCTTTGTTACAACACTGACCTTCCTAGCCTTTTACAATGTCAAAATTATAGTGAGCTCAGGAGGCTTCTCTCCAAGCTTTTCGAGCATAGGAATAAAATCTTAAATCAAAATAAATAATTTGTTTCTTTAGGTCCGATAGACCAATGTTTGGTCTTAGCGGACGTCAACCATCATCATCATCATCATCATCATCATCATCATCATCATCAATATCTAATATTAATTATTAAGTAACAATAAAATATCTAGAAATTATTATTAAATATTAAAACAAATTTTATTTAAAATCATAATAACATATTAAAATAAAAAAAGCCATAAATACTATTCAATACACATTATTAACAAAGACTAATAACAAGTGATCAATTTAGTTAATAATATTCTAAATCCAATTTTTTTTTTGATCAAGTAAGAGTGGAACCTTCCATTAATCTAAACAAAATACATATTGTACACTTCTTTAACGGAGCTGAGCCAGGCAAACACCAGCTCTGTGAAACTTCAATAGACAACTGGGATGGCAGAACCCCGAACCGAAATCCAATCAAGACTACAAAGAAACTAGGACAAGACAATCTGCCCTACAAAGAGTGCAAAGAATCCAAAATAAACCCAAATAGTTCGCTCTGTATGACCAATGGATTAAAAAACCTACTTATCGACCCTTGATGGCGGGCCCACTGATCCGAAGGCCCAAAACTATGCCACAAATGACCCAAGCACCATCCTTAACTTTCGTTTAACTATCAAACCCAAAGACCGTGCGATCCCACCCTCGAAGATCTAACGTCCCTGATTTGATTTCGGGCCTAAACCTCGCCCGCACTTTAACCTTTCTTGCGGACCCGAAGAGAATATAAGCCGCCGCACTAAACTATTTCGAGTCTGAATGACGAATTAACTGTCGATCATTTTCTCTGCCCGAAATCCATAGGATGGGGGAGTTCCAAAGTGATCATGCCAACAAGCCCATGTTTTAACCTGTCTTACGGACCCGAAGAGTTTATAAGCCACCATACAATAATTTTTCGGGTCCGTTTGGAGAATTATTTCTCGTGCAGCTTTCCGCCCGAAATCCATGGGATGAGGGATTTCTTACGAGATCTCGTCAACTTGCCCACTCTTTACCATTTCTTACGGACCCGAAAATTAGATAGGCCACCACTTTATAATAATTCGGGTCCATTTGGAAGATTAACCTTCGTGCATTTTTCCGCCCGAAATGCATAGGATGAAGGATTTTAGGGCAATCTTTGGTTAGCCACCTGCCAACCTGCCCGCAATTTATCACTTGCTTCTGCCCTGTGATTGGTCCACTACCTGCTGTTTCCATTGGTCTTCTCTCTGTTCATTTCTCATTCTTTGAAAGTGCTCCCTGTCTTTGATAGCCTGCCTGTGGCAGTCCTCACGCAATTTCCCTAATGGCATCCTCATCCAGGCATATCTTCTGTTGTTTTTTGCCCATAGTACTCCTTCGTTCGCCAGACGATCCGCTAACCTGTTAGCTGTTCTGCGAACGTGAACAAATTGGAGTGTTCTCAGGGCTCTCAGGTGGGATTGAATGCATTGATAGACCTGCAATAACCACTAGTGTTTTGACACTTTTTTCTGGTGCTGTCCCATTGCATATCTTCTTGACTGAGTTGATTATTAGTTCAGAGTCTGCTTTTACAATAGCATTGTGTAAATCTGACTCAATCAATATTTATAGGCATTGCTCTAAGGCCATGAGTTCCGCCATATTATTAGTGGCATTCCCCAAATGACTATGAAAGATGATTTGTATGTGTCCCTGCTCATCTCTTATGACTCCACTATAAACAACCACTCCAGGGTTTCCTTTAGAGGCTCCATCTATATTGAATTTCAGAAAACCATGTGGAGGAGGTTGCCAGAAATCCTTACCTGTTGTTGTATAGCTTGTGTTCTTGCTTATGCCCTGGGGGATCAACAACTGGAGACCCAATTGCACAAGTATATGTGCATCCTTGTTTAGAGGAGGGTTTTTAGGGGGTTGCTTAAGACAGGTACTTACAGTTTCTTTGAGCTGTCTTATAATCTGATCTATGATGCTCCGAGTTGAGCCAATTCTGTTCTTGAAAATCCTGTTATTGCGTTCTTTCCAGACATCCCAGATCAAAAAACCTAGAATTAGAGTCCATGCTTTATTGACTATTTCATTTTATGAGAAATCTTTTCGCTAATTCTTTAAAGTGCTAGTAATGCTGGATGCGTCCCTATCAGTTTGCCTGAAGATTGAGGCTACCCAATTCCACAAGGTAGAGGTGAATGAGTAGAGGTTGAGTAGGTGATCCATCATTTCTTCTTGTAGCCCACACAACTGGAATCTAGATGTACCAACTAGACCTCTTTTCTGAAGATTCTCCCAGGTAAGAATATTTTTATGATGCACCAACCACATGAACAGTTTAATTTTCGTCCAGTGCGAGTTCTACCATAGGTCCTTCCATATCTTATCAGGGTTTGGAAATTCAAGCCCAATGGCAATTCTTTTGGCTTCTTTGAGGTTGAAGTTGCCTTCATTGTTTCTTCCCCATCTTAGTTGGTTAGACAATGTTGATGTTAATATCTTTCTTTGTTCCAAGATGACTGCGAGAGCTTATGCTTGGGCCTTCAAAGGGGTTTCTTCACTGTATCCCAGGTTCTTCCATGTTCTCCATTTATCCTTGTATATTGTTTGATCCCAGAAGTCATTTACCCTGAGTAAACCTCTACTATCAGTGTCATCCTTTAGATTGGCTAATTCTTCTCTACACAGGTTAGGTTCCTGCTGCTAGTTATCCTCCCAAAACAATGCTAGGTTTCCATCTTTGATCTCCCAGAAACTGTGCTTCTGAACTATGGCTCTATTCTCCCAAGCACTGTTCCAAATTTGGGAGCCTTTGATGTGTCCAGACATCCGAATATGATCCCTTTCTTGCCAATTGTTTGCATACTTATGTTTCCAGAGCTTGGCCCATGGGGTTGCCGACTCCTTTAGCCATATCCACCAAAGTTTTCCCCCAAGACATTGCTAAGGGTTTCAGGGTCATGAAGTCCCAGACACCCATGGTTCTTAGGTTTACATAGCTTATCCCAAGCTACTAAAGCCCATTTCTTTTTCTCTTCCCTTTGCCCCAAAGAAAATTTCTTTGAATATTTTTGATGAGTTGCAAAACTCCTTTAGGATTAGGAAGAGCTGAAAACATGAAGGTGGGAATAGTTTGCAGGACAACCTTTGTAAGCACCAGTCGTCCAGCTAAATTCAAATATCTGCTTTTCCTTTTCTTGATTCTATCCTACATTCTATTAGTCATTGGCTCCCAAAATTCCTTGCTGAGAGGTTTATCCGTGAGAGGTATTCCCAAATATTTCGATGGTAACTGATCTCTTTGAAAGCCGAGAATTATGGAGAGGTTTCTATGAATAGTGATGTCAGTATTAAAAAAGAAATTTTTTGATTTGGTGAGGCTTGCCTCTGTACCAGCGGCCATAGCAAAGTCGTTCAGGATTTATTTGAACACTTTAGCTTCCTTGACTATGGGTGTACCTTGCAGAATAGTGTCATCCACAAATTGTTGATGAGTCTAGGCATCCCCATTCGGGGTGAGTTTGAGACCCTGGATTCTTCCTTCTATGTTGGCGGATTTAATGGCTCTGCCTAATCCTTCCATCATGAGAATAAAGAGGAAGGGGGAGAGCGGATCTCCTTTTCGGAGGCCTCTTGAAGGCCTAAAGGTTCTGGATGGAGAGTCATTAAGCAGGATTGAAAAATTAGCTGTAGTAACTAGAGCCATTATCCATCTTATCCAGTTGTAGTCGAAGCCGTATGCTATTAGCACTTCCATTATGTAGGACCAGTTGAGCTTGTCATAAGCTTTCACTAGGTCAAGCTGTATGATCATCCCCGCTTGCTTATTTCTCTTAAGAGAATGAACCACCTCGTGAGCTTGAATTATGTTGTGTAGAATCTGCCTTCCTTCCACATAACCAATTTGGTCCTCAAACATAAGTGTTGGAAGTAGGGGCTTGAGTCTGTTTGCAATTACTTTGGAAATAATTTTGTACACCACATTGCATAAAGCTATGGGTCTAAATCTGTCTGGTGTCATAGCTTTTTCCTCCTTTGGAATCAAAGCTATGAAAGAAGTATTAAGCGCCCTCAAAACAGTTTTGGATCTTCTCGAGTCCTCCACAACTTCAAGGATATCTTGTTTGACTATTTCCCAACATGCTTTGAAGAAGTCAACATTGAACCCATCCGATCCTGGATATTTCCCATTTTGCATTTATTTAATAACTTCAGTGACTTCCTCTTCAGTCACTAGCCTGTTAAGATTGTAATTGTCTTCCCTGGTTAGAAGCTTTGGAATATACTTTGTGAATTTGTTGATAAATTGTGATCTGTCTCCGTGAGGATCCTCTACTATGCTTTGGAAATGTTGTACCAGTGCACATTCAATTTCTTTGTGGGTTCTGAGCTCTTTCCCTTGAGTGTCTCTAAGTTTTGAAATCCTGTTATGTGCCCTATGATCCATGGTTGACTTGTGAAAAAACTTGGTGTTTTGGTCCCCTTCTTTAAGCCATTGCACTCTCGATTTTTGCCTCCAGAAGATCTCCTCTTGCTGGCATCTGTCATCCCATTCCTGTTGAAGAGTGTCAGCTTTCATTTTTCTTTCCTTGGTAAAGCCATCTGTGATAAGGATCTGATTGATTCCTTGAAGTTTCTGTTCAACCTCTCTTTTAGCTTTGAAAATATTGCCAAACTCCTTTTTGTTCCATTCTTTAAGCCTGAGTTTGATGTGTTTCAGTCTTTATTGTAGGAGAAACATATTAGTTCCTTGAATGGGAAAATCTTCCATCCACCATTTACCAATATTACTAATGAAGTTAGGGTGAGTGAGCTAGACATTTTCAAACCTGAAAGGTCTGTTCCTCAGAGTACCTATAAAAGAAGCTTCAAGTTGGATAGGCCAGTGATCTGAGCCTCCAAAAGGAAGGATTGGTGTAATCAAGTCAAGGCCAGTGAGAAAGAGGTCCTTCGAGATTATAAATCTATCTAGTTTAGAGGAAACTTGAGAAGCCCCTCCCCTCTTATTGTTCCATGTGAAAGTACCATTTATTGTCTCTGTGTCCACTAGCCTCATGTCGATTAGGAAGTTCTGGAAGGCAATGGAGTCTCTACCTAGTGTTCTGGTCCCGCCTTTTTTTTCTGTAAGAGATCTGATCATATTAAAATCCCCTCCCAGAATCCAAGGCATAACAGGATGTCTCCCTCTCAACTCCTCCAGTGAGGTGAGAAGCCTGAGTTTGTCTTCTAGTTTTTGAGGACCATAAAAATTTGTGATCATATATCTTTCCTTATCACCCAAAGGTTGGATCACCATTGAAAGGTAATTCCTGGATGCCTCAGCATCCAGGGTTCCAAGTTTTTGGGGGTTCCAGAGAGTGAGAATCCCGCCTGTCGTGTTGTTTGCTTTCACTTCTAGATACTCATACTTAATGAGCCATTTGCTATGTATCTCTCTAATTTTATCTATTGAACATTTTGTCTCTTGGATAAACACCATGTCTGGTTTTTCTTCTTTTATTCTATTGCTAAGATTTCTTTGTTTCCTTTTACTTCCTAGACCCCTAATGTTCCAGGTTGTGAGCTTCATTATGAAAGATTTGTAAATGAGTAACTAGTAAGATCTTTCATCTTACCTGAGTTAATCATGAGTGTCCCACACTCTATCAGTAGCTCATTCTGTCTTTTCCTTCCTCTTTTCCTGCTTGGGTTCTTGGAAGAGTGTCCTGATGTTGCCTCCATCATTTTAACCCCTCTATTTTCCTGGCTGTCATGGTTTCTTTTGATTCCAGAACCCTTTGCTTGAGATCTCCAGAGGAAGAGCTATTGTACTATGTCAAACTCCTCTTGTGGTAGAGAATCAACCCCTTTGGTGGTTCCCTGCTCCAAGAAATTTTCTAGATCTAGATTCTCCCTCTCAAGAATCTCCTGTAGTTCGTGGTCCTTTGTTCCAACTTCACTTGGGGTCATCTCATGGTCCCTGCCAAGTTCCATGATGTTTAGCATATCTTCCTTTAGTTTGCTGTTCTCAGGTACATCCTCCATGCTAGCATCTTTTTCCTTCTCTACAGGATTATCCTCCGATGCTTGGTTCATCGCATTGTTCCCATCTTCTTCTTCTAAAATCTTGAAACTGTTATGACTTGGGTGTTTATCGTCGCTAGTTTTCCTTTGGTACTTTTTTCCTCCTTTCTCTTTGCCTCCCGTCTTGGAAAAGCCTTCAGGGTCTTTACCTTTGTTGGTTTTCATATTGTCCTCCAGTTTGTTTAAAGGGAAATCTCTAATGAGGTGCTCGTGCTCATGAAATTTGCGGCATCTGAATGTGACATGTTCATAGTCCACCGCCTGCACCCATTCTTCATCATAAACATCTAGAATGATTTCATCCGGAAGTGCTCCTGATAGGTCCATTTCTACACATATGCGCACAAAGGAGGAGTATTTTCATTGCAGAGTTGCATATGATATTTTTAAAAAATGACCTAATTTATTGCCTATGGCCTTTAAGGATTAAGGCAGCTAGTAATCTAAAGGTAGGGAGTAGAGTCATATCCATACCGGTACTGATGTTAATGTTTCTCGTTTCGGCACAAAATTCATCACCCATGGTCACATGTAGAGGCCAACTGCAGCATAGAAGTATGGTCCTCCTTCGAACACTCTGTCTTTGTCCTCTAGGTTTGTGAATACCACTGTGAAGAAACCCTTGGACCCATGGTGAAGGGTTATTTCCCCCTTAGGTTTCCATTGGTTTCTTATCCACACCTGCAACGCCTTCTCTGTTGGCCATATCCCCATGAATTTGCATATAACTACATATGTCTCCATGTTATCCCTGTGCTCTTGTAGCACCGGATTATTTAAAACAACCCGGGGTTTAATGGCTAACCTGGGTTTGCAAAGTCCTGTCACACTCCTGTTCTCAGCTTTCTGACTATTGTCTTCTCTCCTCTAACTTCCTTATGATTCTTTTCCTGCTCATGAGAATTTTTGTTTTCCGGCTTTTCTATGTTGATCCTTTCGTTCCTGCCTCCATTGTCTTTTTGAAGCGATTCGAACCCGCTTTGTTTCTGTTCACCACTACATGGCTATAGGAGGGAGTAGAACTTCCCCCTCCTCGCCCTTCCATGGTTACTAGCAATCCCCTATTGGTCCAAACCCTCGTTCTGTGCTTTCCCCTGCAACGCCTGTTGATAAGGTTTCCATCCGAAATAAATCTAAATCCAAAATTATTAATATAAAAACCATTTAATATTAACAAGATGAAAATAAATATAACACTAATTAAGAATAAATAAGTAAATAAATAAAATTAGTGTGTAAAAATTCACTCATATATGGTAAGTGCAACTTAGTAAGTGACTAAATGTTAAATTATGAATGACAATCACTACAATGTTAACATTTATTGCAACAACATGAAAATTATTAACAATCGGTGGAATTTTCTTAGTTTTAAGAGCTCGATGAGTAGGATACTTTGCAAAATCCATGTTGTTGCTCACTTGAATCTTTCTTTATATTTTTCAATCTCATAATGAAATGAAAGACTGCCAATTGGGCTGATAATATGCATTCCATAAACCCACTTAAGCATCTCTATTCAAATAAATTGAATGCAAATGTTTTTCAATCAACAAAAAAACATATAATAATATATAAACATAAAATAATATTAGTTTAATTTAATTAATAGATAAAATGGTATCCCTTGGAAAAAAAAAGATAAAATGGTTTCCAAATTAAAAAATAAAGAAACTTTTTTTTTTTTAATATATAAGTAAATTTAATCGAGTACAAACTATTAACTTGGAAGGAATTTACAAATACACAATCCGAATCCGAATCTGAACACACAATCTGCATGGAAGGAATTAACATATAGCAATCCATATGTCCTTACCCATATGGGAAGCCCTTCCACTATACCAAATTTGATAGAAGAAAAAGTCTCCTTTCTCATGTATGACATTGACAATAGGCTTCCAGGTTTTCATATGTCGCTCCTTCCATATTCCAGGTGTATTTGGATACTTGTCTATGCAATTACACATTTCATCAACAAATAACCTAGAAGCTGAAACATATTTAAGATAAATAATATCAGGATTGTGAACATAAACTATGTACTTGTAATTATTAATATAATATCACAAAAAAATCTAATGTTCCATTATTTATATGTGTTATATGTTGTACCCTTAAGAAATATCTAATATGCTAGTAACTTTTGCAATGAGAAAACCTTTGATTCATCAACCGCAAAACTTAAAAACAACGCTTGACATGCATGTTATCGACCTAATGGATAAGAAAAATGGCATTGTAACCTACAATTATTGCCATGCAGTTTAGGTAAGTTAAGGGATAGTCGGTACGTGCGGAAAAAAATTAGTTTATATTTTCATGGAGAGAAATGCATTAAATTGCTAGGTCAGTAAAAAATTCAGAGTAGTGAGAAAATTTGTGGATAACCAATATTGATGAATGACACATATTAATTGGTAGTATTGACATGTCAAACTCTAAAGAATGCCATCATACGTTGGCCCTGAATACTGCCGACATTTCAAAGTTAAGAGAGTTTATCGACGAGATTAAGATAAATGATGTTAAGGTTGAAATAAGACATCAAAATTTTCGTCCAATCAAGTGTTTACAAATTATTTTTTTATATTATAATAAAAAATACGTTATTTATTTCTAAAATTTAACATTAGGTTTTGCATAAGTCAAAGCTAAACTAATAGTAGTCAAACTGCAAATCGATTGCTAGAGTCCCTCCTTGACAAGGAATAATAAGATATAAAAAACAACATAGATAAATCATTATGATTTTGTTTTATTATAGCCATATATTTAAATATAGGGTTATTCTTTTAACTTGATTTTTATTTTATTTTACTTCATTTTATTTTGTTTTGTTTGTAGGTAACCAAACTTATCATAATTTAGTGGTTAATTGATAGTGAAAATTATTATTATTGACTCTTTTTTTTTTAATAGGAACTAATTCATCATTAATTATTAAATTACAATACACCATATACCATATGCAATAACTCATTAGTGATCCATAAAGTGCAAATTTTCAGTCTTCCAAATGTTTATGGATCTTGAGCAATTAATATTCTTATTTATATATAAAAAAGAATATCTTAGCTAATCAGAGATAGTTTTAGGTCTTATTCTAGGATTAAAAGATGGTTTCAACCTAAATAACATATGCAAAAAAAAGTCAATATTTCTTGTGGTTATTAATGAGGCTATCTCTAATAAAATGATATATTTTATAATAACATTTAACTTTAAGCCTCTACATTATACTAAATAACATCCTTTCTTTTAATTTAACCTTTTGTTCAAAAAATAATTATAATTATTATTATATAAGAGAAATAATATATTTTTATATTAAACACACACACATATAGGCCTAGTTGAAGTTGTAGACGAAATAGTCTTTTTCACGGAATTGGACAATACAATGTCAAACAAAATTGTGATTTTTTATTATTTAAAATATATTTAATCTCCATGGAATATTCTAGAATATTCTTAGTAGTCACAAATCAAAGGTTTAGATTAATTTCAAAAGTAGTTATACTCTTTTAATTAAATTGATTAATTTAAAAAAATATCATATAAACATGTGTCATATGAGCATGCATTAAGATTTTTTGGGCATGTGGTATTAATACGCCATGGTATTGACCCATGGTATTGTAACAAAGTCTATTTACAAATTAAGAATCTCCATGGTTAAGAACCTTGGTATATGTATTTTTAAATGTATATATATTTGGCTTATATTATAATAATAATAATAATAATAATAATAATAATTTAAAATGAAGTTATAATTTAATTAATTATCATTATTATTATGTTTTAAATTTTGGAAATGTAAAGATATTATGAGGTAAGTGTTTTGATGCATCTAAGCATTTACCGGCCATTTAATTTATATGGCTATACTAATTTTTTTATTTTTATAAATGATACCCTCAAACACAGGGTGGGAAATGAGGGTAGTTAGGTGGTTGGGCGGTGAGCTCACCACCAAACCACCTCACAAAACATTTAAGAAGGGGGTGGCATGACTAGCCCCCCACATGCATATGCATGTGAACATTTTCTTTTAGATTTATGAATATGGCAAATTCACATTCTGGCTAGAGCTCTGATTGCAAAGCTTCTCTCTTATGGTTCTTATGGTGTTATTTGGTCCCTTTCCCACTATAGGTAGGATTTCTTGGGTCTTATGGAGTCAAGGAGTCTTTGCATGGAAATTTATTTACTTTATTAGGGGCCTTCCTTCTGCTTCTTCTGACTTTGTGCATGTTTGTCCCTGAATGTGGAGTTGAGAAGGTTTGGTTTGGCTTATGCAGTGCAATGGTGTATGACATCTGGATAGTCGAGCATTTAAGGAATGAGCGAGATAGTGTTCTAACATAACATAATGTTTATGCCAATGATTTATTGCACTGGATGCTGCGACTTCCTTTGGAGTTGGATTTTCACTTGGTAGAGGTTTCCTCACTGTTAGAGTCGGTCTTTACATCCCTCTGTCAGCGATCATTTCTCTTATTGCATTTCATTTTTTAGGTGTCTCATACAGTTCATTCATCTACATTCCGTTAGGGGGCATGCCATAGTCTGACGGAAGGGCCTTGTCACTCATTCCCCTCATGTTATCTACCTGCCGGCTCATTATTTAAAAAAAACATATACAATCTTTTTATCTTGAAAACTGCATAAGTTGTCTTTAGGGTTTCATGGTCATTTAGGTCTAGGGTTTATTAGGGTTTCGTCAAAAAATGTGTCAGAGTGTTCAAAAATTTCCAGCAGGCCATGAGGATGTTTCAACATCGATAAATTTCATCAACAAGTGTTCGAAAATGTGTTTTTGAAAAAACAGAGTATTCAACTTTTATTGTACTAAAATCATGTAAATTTTGTTATCTTCATTACAAATTTCTTCATCTGCACCCTGGTTTCTTTCCTTAGCCCAGAAGCTCCATCACCTGCAAAACAAACAAAGTTCAACTCATTTAGCTCATCAACATGCCAAAAAAAGTGAAAAATGTCCAAAAACAGGGGTTGAAATAAAAGTTATTTGCCAAACATTATAAAAGTGGGTTTCATGAGCTAAAATCTTAAAAGCTCTTTGATTATAAGCAATTCCTTCATTTGATAAGCTCATTTGTTAAAGACAAGCAAGGTAGAGCAAATTTGGTGAACAAGTGCGAAATTTGGGTGAATTTGGAAGAAAACTGGAAGGCACGATGCACTGGGAGCAAAAACCTAGTGCAAAATAACATGGGCGCAGCGCACTAGGAAGGCACGACGCATTGGTTGAGCTGCGTGACGCACACAGCAAAAGGCCCAAAAACTACCAAGAATTGTTCCAAATTGCCATTAACTTGCACGGATTTGACAGGTAGAGCCTCCATCTCTGTGATTTATCCAATTTTGTGATAGGCTATGGTGGTTTATGAATGGTGATGGTCTAAGCACATAATCAAACCCTACCATGTCAAAGCCCTCACATAAAAATGGCTGCCTAGGGTTTCAACAACTGTTTGCCACCAAGTTTATTCTCTTTCCATCATTCTCTTTTCTCCCTTATTCCATTTTCCCCTGATTTCATTGTTCCCTACCCCCTAAAATCACTAAACCCCTATCCCAAATTCCCTTTCCCAAATTTCCAAATGTAAAACCCTAAACCCTAATCCCATACATAAAATCCCAAACTATCCCATATTTCCCTAATTACTTCTATCCCAACAGTCCCAAATTTCCCACTAGTTTTCCCCTCTCCTAACAGTCCCTTGTTTCATTGTTTTCCCCTTGGTGGCAAAGGTTAAGCACATCACTAAAGAGAAGTCCAAAAAAGTTTCATACACCACCATCTATTTCTCTAAGGAAATTTGTATAGCAGCAGTTATGTCATTCGGTCATTCATCTGATTATGGAGTGGAGACCCAAAGTGACTCACCCATGGAGGAACATGCACCCCGGAGGCCTCATAGAGGTGGAAGACATATCAGAGAAGAACCAACCACCCTTACTGAATTACAGGCCTGCCCTCTTGCCATCTCCTGTTTTCAGCATCAGTCATGTTATGAGTTTTGTGAGAAGGTTGCTAATGTTCAATTTCATCATGAGTTGGCTCGTCTGTTTGTACTGCATTTACATGGTGATCAGGTCACTTTAGCTGGTGTCACTTTCACACTAACACCAGATTCCATTTCATTAGCAACCGGCATACCAAACATTGGAGAACCATGGAACAAGAGGTAGAAAATTGACCGGTAGCATTATGAGCCATATATTAAACCCGGTTTCTTGAGGCAGCTCAAGAGAGTGTTTCCATTCCGATATCTTAAAGATGAATATGCTCCACTAATGAAATTAATCATGAAGTATTTCAGCTGTGAGGGACGGTTCTCCCGCTTGTATGCTTATCACATCAGGCTGCTGATGCATTTCACCTGGGTACGGATGATGAACATTCCTTATTTCATATGTCGAAACATAGAGAGGATGACCACCCTTGTGCAGCACAAGACCCCTCAGCAGCAACTTAACAGTGTTTATCATTTTGCTCTCATCAAGATTGTGGTGGTTCATCAGCTTGGATTACAGGGCATCACTTGGGATGATTTTATCTCTCGTGACTTTTTCAGAGCTTCACAGGGATCTTCAGAGGCTGGACATGTGACAGGAGGACCTTCTTATCAGCATGAAGGTCATGAGACACATACTGCTACTATGCCAGTATTCATTACTTATCAGAAGGGCACTAGACAATTATTTGCGGCAGCAAAGCGAGTGTTATCTCCACCTGGGGTGGAAAGGGCCTTGTTTCCGACATCAACACCACAGGTACAGGACAAAGGAAGAGGCCAATGCAGGACGAGGGGCCTTCAGGTGAACGAGAGACCGACTTCATTCTCATTCAGGATGACGATACAGACATGGGCCCGCAAAGTGCCAACCTTAGAGATATCATCCAGGAGCAGCAGACAAAGATCAAAGCCTTGTCCCTCAACTTGGAGAGGGATAAGTGGAATATAAAATACTTAGAGCAAAGGAATAATCAACTTGAAGATCAGCAGGTGATTATGGAATTACAAAACATCAGGGAGAATCGTCAAGCTGCCCAAAGGAGGAGGATTGAATTCACTTCATTGGAGCAAGAGATTAATGATGATCGGGAGTCTTGGCTCGAAAGAGTCAACATCCACTTAGAGAGACTGCTGGACAAGGCCGATAGGGACAAAGCATTGCTGAGACACATGGATTTCCACTACATGGCACAGAACAAGGTTTGCAAGGCACGAATAAGGAATCTAAAGGCAAAATTAAAGAAGGCAATAAGGAAGAAAAAGAGGCAAAAGGAGCATGATCGTCTTCAGATATTGACCAAATCTTCTTTAGCCCATCATGACACTTGATAGAGAAGGTCCGGCCCAAATTTCAGGAAATTTGGAGCAATTTTTGGCATTTTGAAATTTTTTGCACTAAAAAACAGGTTTTGCCTCCCTATGCGTCGTGCCACGTGGCACTCGCTTTTTCCAGAGGGCTCCAAATATCAAAAACTTTACATTTTTGGATTTAGCATGAAAAATTATGGTTACTTGTGCATGGCCAAGAAATTTGGGCAGGTTTTGAGCCCTCAAGAGGTCAAAAACACTCAAAAAATGACCTCACTGCCCCTATTTTGACACACAGTAAGCAGTCTTGGGAGATTGAAGTTTTGGAGGGGCAAATGACATCCAAATCCAGAAATTCCACTTGGTTTGGAAAGTAGACAGGCGGGGATTTCCAACAAGGTATCTTGGTCTCAGTTTGGACTTCAGGAAGGGCCTCAAATTTAGCTCCAAAGTGGTGCGACGCATAGAGAATCAGGCGCGGCGCATAGAGGATTTTTGCCTATTTTTCACTGTACAACTCAGAAATTCGCCCTGTTTTGACCAGTTTTTCTTTTTGATGTTACTCTTGATCTTTCATGATGTAATTTGATAACCATGATGTAATACTGGCACATTTTTACTTGTTCTAGAGGATTCATTCACTAAAAAGTGAAAATTAAATGAATGAATCAGTTTCCTAGCATATAGGGGCAAGTTGTTTGATTGCCTAGATTTTAGTTCCTTGTTTAGAATTGGTTCAAACAACTCCTAGAATGATGAGATTGACCCCTAGAGGCATGAGAAGGAGTTAGGCTTGTCTATATCATGTAATTTCTCAGTCATTTTCAGGGTTGGATACTTGGGATTGCTTGGCACTCCATTGTACATTTGATTTTTGCATTTTTGGCTAAGGAAAGACCAAGGTTTTGCAGCACTTGTTGGGATCCACGTGGCTCTGTGTTTTTATGGTGTTTTGAGACCCTCTTTCCGTCCTTAGCCCCTCACCAGTCTGATCCATCCATTCATTCAATCCAAAGCATCAAAACGATTGCCTTCATTGCCCCGATTAGAACTCTGCAAAAACTAGGCCTCATCCCTGGACCCAAATTTGCCTTTCCCTTTTTTCCAACAAAACCCTCAAAAACTCAAATCAAATCCTTGCACTTCATACCTAGCCTAATATCAATTTTTAAATCAGTCATCTCAAGCCCCATCGATTATATTTCACTGAGATTGACCCAGAGAGAGCCCTCTCTTGTCCTCGTAGGGCTAGCTACGAGGCTGAGCGTGGTTTGTTGTGGACCTAGAACCTTGCCTTTTCAGCCTGAGGCAAATCTAGGCTCTAACATAGTGGCGACCATACTGGGGAGTCAAATTATTTGTTTTTTGGTATTCTTCGTTTTATAAACTACAGACGGAGCCTGAAGATTAGCCAGGTAGCCTTCGAAACGCTTTTGCTTTGCATTAGCGCAAGTAGATAAATGCTACTTCAGTCAATCTTTGGTCTAGTCTATAAACGGAGTATCTAACTTACAGATCACCCCAGTATATCTAAGAATTCTAAGTTTTTGGATGATAAGTTTAGAATTTGATAGGCTGAACAAGTTGTTTATGTCCCTTTGATTTCTTGAAATAATAACACACTGGCTTCCAGAAGACATACCAGAGCAAATCCGGATCCTGATCCCCCTCCTGTCTACGAAAATCCTAACCTTATTCCAAGAATCGTTCGCCAAGGAAGTTCTATCATTCCTGTGTTCAAAGCTCAGTCATGTCCTGTTGATTTTGAGTATCTTGAGGATCAAGAATTTGATGAGCAGTTTGAGTTGTCTTTGTTTGAAACCAAATCTAAAAGTGCTGTCGCTTCCATTGTCTTAAATCCTGAGTTTGTTCGAAATCTTGAAACTGAAAGGGCTAATAAATCCATTGATGATTACATTTTGAACTAGCTCCAGACTTTAATTATGGCTTCTAATATTGCTGATTTCTTAGAGACTGCTTCTGCAACCCTTGGGTCATCCGCAATTGCGTCTAGTTCAAGAATTTCCACCGAACCTCCTTTCATTCCTACCCTTCCCCCGCAGCCTACTATTTCTGATAAAAAATCTGCAGCCGTATCGCCTTCGTCTACTCCTTCTATTCCTAAAATACCCAAGATTGTTTCACCTCTGCATACACCTCCTCATACACCTCACACATCAGCTGCACACTGTTGGTACCATCCTATGACCTCCTTTTTCCTCCTAAAACATATCATTTGCCTACTTCTTTTCATCATATATCTCTTAGATTCCTTGAAAATTGATTAGTTAATAGTCCTATAGTTATTAAAATGCATTGAAATTGATTTAGGAGTTTTATGTTAAAGAATTAGAAGTTTTTGGTAAAATGGTTACAGGAAGTTCCAACATCCTGTAATTAGCTCATTGTTTGACATGTGGCACAATAGCTAGGCTAGAGCGAAAGGCAGGGATGAAAAGTAGAATGTCCAAGCATGGACGAATACCTATCCTACAGCAGAATCGACCCTCCTACATGCGCGATCAACACAGGTCAAAGTATGGCATACTGGCGACAAAGGCAGCAACAGCAGAGAATTCTAAATTGATTTAGTTTTTGTTCCTTTTTGAATTCAGTTTAGGATGGAAACATTTTAAAAATCTCGACATGGTAAAAGCGGCAACAGCCATATCATGAATGTACATTCGTTTTCGAAATGTGTTGTAAAAAGACATATGTAAATACAGTCCGGTGTAATGAATGAAGGGTTAATCGTTGTATCATTTTGAAACATAGTTTTGAACTTAATATCAAGAATCCAGTTACAGTCACGACCCTTGTCTTGTTGCGTTGATTTGATAACCGGTTGAATACAGTCCAGTATACCTCTGGAATGCGGACGGGCCCTGCGTTAAACTGGTATACTGTCATTTTCGTTTTATTCGCAACTTAGGGTATTACATGACATGCACAGTAGTTAAGATTGGTTTCCGATTTCAATAGTTAAGATTGGTTGTTGATTTCAATCGAATGCATATGGTTTGTGTTTGTGATAATGCTTGAACAATCATCACTGAGATCGTGAAGCGCGTCCTGTAAGGGATTCGATCCCTGTGTTGTCTTTTAAAGCAATGTCATGAACTTTGTTTTCATTTCAAAATATGTTTATGATCTCTGTATATTTTTATCTTGTATGAATATTAGTGAATGCTGGGTATTTGCTAAACAAGGGTTTTATGTATAATGTCTCTGTAAGGAGATTGAAATCTTGGTTTGCAGTGATACACAGTGTTTAATTTGGTAAATGAATTTAATGACAGTGTTGTAATCAGGTATATTAGCAGAGTGACCTAAGTGTTTGGATGATAGGTAACATACCCCAATCTTCCGTAAAGAAGTTCTGTGACCTACATCATAACCACTTAGCTAATAATCCTTTATGTCTATATACTTTAGACGCATGCCTCTAAGCTTACGCATCCTGGTCGATAATAAATATGGTCTAGTCTAGTACCCTAGATAGAACACTACATTTTGGTGCTGTTGCCGGGGAGGCGTACTTAAAGGATTTTAAAAAAAAATTTCAATACACAAAAATAAACAAAAACACAGTTAGAAATTATGTTCATTTATGCCTAGATTTAGAGACAGTCAAGGTAGATTTGTAAAAACCCCCCACCATCTAAAAACTAACCCATCATCATCAGGAGCAGACTCTCTAGGGAATACAACACCAGCTGAGGAAGTTATCCAAGCATTAGAAGAAAAACAAAAGTCAGGACAGAGACTTACTCTTATTGAAAGGCAAACTTTATTTACACATAAAGCGCAGAAGAAGCACTTTCCTAGACCTTCCACACAAGGAGAAAGTAGCACAGTGACCGAACAATCTTTCTTTAATCTCCTTTTTCAAACAAGTGACACTGACACAGAGAGACCTATTAGAATGGCTGAGGAAGGATCTGGATCAGTACCACGTCAAGGAGATGAAGAGGAGTCAACTTTTAAGTTTCCTATACATGAACCACAGGAAGATGATGAGATCAAAATGAAAAATATACCCCCATCCGTGCTACCAAACTTCTATGGTATGGCTTCGGAGGATCCAGACTCATTCTTGTTCGAGTTTGACATTGTATGTCGAACATATGGCTATACAGATGATGCTCATAGGCTTAGACTATTCCCAGCGACATTAAAGGCATCAGCCTTAAGATGGTTCATGAGGCTTGGTGAGCATGCTATAGTTGATTGGGATGGCATGAGGAGAATATTTCTAAGGAAATATCAGCCTTATTGCAGATCCAAAGATTCTAAAGATGATATCTTTAGAATGAGCCAGCAAGAGGATGAAACCTTAGAGGAATATTTAGAACGGTTTGTCTATAACTTACAAAAATCTAAACACCGAACTATGCCTCTTGATCTGATCCGCACAATATTCTTGAAAGGTATCCGAGAGGAATACATGGATGACCTTAACTTGATGGGAAAAGGTGACATTTCTGCCTTACCCTTTGAAGAAATCGCTGAGTTGTGCGAAAAGTATTCAAGGAGTAAAGCTAAAATGGGAAAGAGAACCCTGTCATCCAAAGTCACAAAATCTGCCTCTGCAAGTGTCACAAGGGCTGAAATAGGGAATCTTTTAGAAGAGTTTAAAACAGATCTGTTAAGCACCCTAGGGAACCAAATTGACACTTTAAAAGCCAAGAAGAAACAAGAAGATGAAGATCAGATAATGGCTATCTTCTGCCCAAAATGCTGGAAGAAACATGCATTAAAAGACTGCCCTCTAGAAAAAATCCAAGTTTGTGCTTTCTGTACTGAACATCATGATATGTTTAACTGTCCCAAAGTTAAGGTTTTGCAGAACTGTAATATGGCAGCCAATGCAGAGATGGAAAACGTGTATTACATGGGCGCAAAGAGACCATGGCAGCCAAGGCCAGAACCTCAAGGTATGTTTCCAAATCAAAATTTGCAATTTCCTATGAATGATCAAATGTATGCACAAAACTCATGGAATGTACCCATGCCATGGCAGCACCAAAACCAACCACAACACCAATGGAGACCGTCTCAACAGTACTCTCAATCTTATCCTACATATCCTCAATCATACCCACCATACTCACAACCATATCAACAATACCAACAGCCGTATTCATCACATTCTCAACCATATCAGCAGTATCCTCAGCAAGTTGTTTATCAGCCCCAACCTCCTCAACAAGCACTGCCTGCTCCTCCACCAATAAATCCACCACAACTGCAATTTCCAGCTAACTCACAACCTCCCAGACCCACTCAAATTCCTGCTCAAACTGTCCCAAATCCAAATAATAGAGCAGAGAGGCCAGCCTACAATGTAGAAGAGGGAACCTCATATTCCACACTGCCTTTGCAAAATATTAACTTGAGGTCTGGTAGGGTACTCCACAAAGATTCTCCAATAACATATAAGCAAGAAGAAAACACAGAAAATGAAAATGAAATGACAAATCAAAGAAAACCAAACAATGATACCAAAGATAAACAGATGCAACCACTGCATCCACCTTTTCCAGACCGATTGGTCCAAATAAAACCTCCACTGTCTATACCACAGTTTGATGTCTTAGATGAACTTAAGAATGTCTACATAAAAATTCCACTGCTGCAAGCTATAAAAGACATTCCCATATATACCAAAGCCATCAAAGACATGTGCCTCAAGAAGCCTGCTAGAAAAAGGATTGATCCTCAAACCATTCATGTTTTAGGACATTTAGCAGGCCTTATGACCAATACCATCTCCATGGAGAAGTATGTTGATCCTGGCATTCCCAGAGTGACCACCATCATTAACAACATACGGATTCCAAACACTTTGATAGATCTCGGGGCCGCAATCAATGTCATGACTCTTGAAACCATGAGAACACTCCAGCTCATAAATTTGCAACATACAACGATTGTTCTAGAACTAGCTGATAGGTCCAAAGTGATTCCTGAAGGGATTTTGGAGGACATAATTGTCTCACTGGACTCTTGGGAGTATCCAGTGGATTTCTTAGTTCTTCAACCCAAATCCAATTTAGGAGGACACCCTATCATCCTTGGTAGACCATGGTTAGCGACTGCTGATGCATTCATAGGATGTCGATCGGGCAACATGATCATTTCAAGAGGGACCCAAAGAAAACAACTCACCCTTTATCCATCGGCACAATCACCAGCAGTAACACACAATTTGTGGCTTGATGATAAATTTAATGATAAAGAAGAAGTACAATCTGTTTTTAGCATTGACCAAATCTATGATTTCCAAGAACAAGACAATAATGATTTGGTAGAATCATTCCTTTCTCAACCTGATATGTCCGAAAAATTGAGAAATGAACAATATCATGCTGCAGATGTACTTTTGGCCCAAAACTTTCAGGAAACATGCACCATTCAATCTTTGCAAACCACATTCCACGACATTTTTCCAGTTCAATCCATCACCAACACTCAGAGTCAGATCATAGAGATTAGTCCAGGGAAAACTCTGAACATAGGCAATCACCTAGACTCCTCTCAGCAAGAGAAATTGATTCGACTCTTGAGAAAATACCAAAAAGCCTTTGCTTGGGACTACACCGATATGCATGGGATTCACCCCGACACATGCACTCACCATATCTATACAGATAGCACCATTAAACCAGTGAGGCAACCACAGAGAAGAATGAACCCCATGCTCCAAGATATTGTCAGAGAAGAATTGCAAAAACTTTTGAGAGTTAATTTTATATATCCTATTTCTGACAGTCAGTGGGTATCCCCATTGGTTATAGTGCCCAAGAAAAATGGTAAGTGGCGCATTTTTGTTGATTACAGACAACTGAACAAAGCAACGCTCAAAGATTATTTCCCACTACCATTTATTGACCAAGTGTTAGACACCCTAGCTGGGAAATCATCATTTTCTTTTCTTGATGGTTTCAGTGGCTACAACCAGATCAGGATCGCCTCAGAAGACCAGGACAAAACCACATTCACCTGTCCTTGGGGCACTTATGCTTACAATGTTTTGCCATTTGGAATTTGCAACGCTCCAGCTACATTTCAGAGAGCTGTGTTAGCTATTTTCGCTGATTTAATTCATGATTGCGTTGAAGTTTACATGGATGATTTTTCAGTATATGGCAACTCATTTGAACATGCATTAGAAAACCTTGAGAGAGTTTTGAAAAGATGTATTGAAGCTAATCTGTCCCTCAGCAATGAAAAGTGCTTTATGATGTTAAACGAAGGGATAGTGTTAGGCCACTATATTTCTTTTCAAGGCATCAAGGTTGACCCAGCAAAGATCCAGATCATTGCTGATTTGCCAATTCCACAGAATCAGAGAGAGGTAAGAAGTTTCCTTGGGTATGCAAGCTATTACAGAAGATTTATTGAACATTTTAGTAAAATAGCTTTACCTTTGTTTAAACTTCTAACCAAAGATGTACTTTTCAACTGGAATGAGAACTGTCAACAAGCATTCGAACAACTCAAAAAGAAGTTATCAACCGCACCAGTCTTGAGAGGGCCTAATTGGAGCCTACCATTTCATATCTTTACAGATGCATCTGACATTGCAGTGGGTGCATCATTAGGCCAAAAAGAGGAATCTTGTACTTATGCCATTTATTTCATTAGCAAAAATCTAACACCTGCAGAGTTAAACTACACAGTTACCGAAAAGGAAACACTTGCCATCATTTATGCTGTGAATAAATTCCGACATTATATAACTGGTTATGAGGTCTTTGTACATACTGATCATTCTGCCATTAGACATTTAATGAATAAACCAATAACTAGTGGTAGAGTTACCAGATGGTTATTATTGTTACAGGAATTTAACATCACAGTGTTAGATAGACCAGGCAAAGAGAACCAGGTGGCAGATTTTCTTTCTAGACTGCAAAATCCAGGTGAGGTTGTTCTGGTTGAAGATTCTTTTCCAGATGAAAATCTATTTGCAATTTCCATAGTAACTCCTTGGTATGCTGATTTGGCCAATTATTTGTCTACAGGAAGGACACCTCCACACTTTACTGCAAAGGAAAGGAAGAGACTAGTCAAACAAAGTGCTAGATATTCATGGCTTAATGGCGATTTATTTTACACTGGTTATGATATGATCATTAGAAGATGTGTAAGAAATGATGAGGTAATTGATATTTTAAAATCTTGCCATGATGAACCGTGTGGTGGGCATTTTGCAGCTAAGTGGACAACATTCAAAGTTCTTACTCTTGGATACTACTGGCCATCCATTTTCAAGGATGCCAAGAAGTATGTAAAGAGTTGTGACAGCTGCCAAAGAATGGGCAAGCCAACAGCTACCGATGAGATGCCCCTTCAGCCCAAGTTCACCTAGAGCCATTTGACAAATGGGCTCTAGACTTTATAGGACCCATTAACCCAACCTCCAATGGTAAGAAGTACATCTTAGTATGTACTGATTATGTCACAAAGTGGGCTGAAGCAAAAGCACTAGTTAGAGCCACCGAAGACACAGTAGTAAATTTCCTTTTTGAAGAGATTTTTGTGAGATATGGAGTACCAAGGGAAATTGTGACTGATCAAGGTACTCAATTCACCTCAAAGCTAGTGAAGGAAATCACAGACAAATACCAAATCAAGCATAGGAAAAGTACCCCTTACCATCCACAGGCCAATGGGCAGGTGGAATCCACAAAAAAAACCTTGGAAGGGATCATTACTAAAACTGTTGCAATGAACAGGAAGAATTGGGAAGAGAAGCTCAAAGATGCACTCTGGGCTTACATAATTACGTGGAAGGATACTACAGGATTTACACCATATCAGTTGGTGTACGACAAAGAGGTAATGCTTCCTATTGAGTTTCAAATACATACTTTTAAACTGGCTGCAGATTTGCAAATTGACTTGGACCAAGCACAAAAAGAAAGAATTCAGCAGTTAAACCAGCTGGATGAAATGAGGCAGCAAGCAGAGGAAACCACCATCCTCATGCAAAAACAAAGGAAGCAGTGGCATGATGCACATATTAAGAAGAAGCAGTTCAAGGAAGGTGACTGGGCTTTACTTTTTGACTCTAAATTCAGAGATCATAAAGCCAAGTTCACCACCCATTGGATGGGCCCATACGAAATTATTCAGGCTTACGACAATGGTTCAGTCAAGCTCAAAACTATTGATGGAGAAGGTCACTCCTTTACTGTCAATGGTCATCGCCTGAAACTATACACCAAGCCCATCAGCAAGCAAGATTTTCTCCATACAGTATCTCAGCAAAGAGAGGTTGAGATATTGCAGCCCTCAGCTGCAGTATCACTGCCTTAGTTCATTTCCTTTCAATTTCAGAGTCAAAAAGAAATAAAAAAAAAAATAATATAAAACAAAAACTAAAAAATATATATAAAAATTAAAAAAAAAATATAAAAAAATGGGTTAGATGTGAAAACCAGCCTCTGGCACACTCTAACCCCGAATTCCTACTTGAAAACCAATTCGTTGGCGGGTAAGAATTCTCTTTCTTTTGTTCACTGTTTCATGTATCAACTCAATCATGACTTGAGGACAAGTCAAAATTTTAGTCGGGGAGAGCAGCATCAGCATTTTGTTCTTTTATCTCTCCATTGTAAATTCTTAAAGATTTCCTATCTCATCTCCTCACTGTAAATTTCCACAGCAGTTTGTTCCAGCATTCCAGATTTCAATAAATAAGTTGTTTTGTCATTGTTTTATCTCAGAGGGACCTGGTTATAAACATTATGCAGGGGGACCTGTTCTGTCCAGAAGACTATGCTACCAACACCAGCAGTAATGGGACCTGTTTAAGACACCTAGAAGGGACCTGTTAAAGAGATTGACACCCCAGGGCTACTTCAACAAAGTTTCATTAAGTTTCTACAAGAGTTTCATCAAGTTTCTACAAGGATTTGGGCACCAAGATTCCATCAAATGCCCAAGCTCAATGAACCTGTATACATATAAGGAGCTGCATGAACACATTCAAATTTTTCTCAAGGGACCTGTTGCATTTAATCTTTCTCAAGGGACCTGTTGCATTCAATCTTTCTCAAGGGACCTGTTACAACAAGCAAAAGAACAGTCAAAAGGGACTAGTCCTACTCAGCATGTCAATACAACAACAACCAACAAAAGAGTAATATGTTTCTTATTCTTAACATTTAATTTCTTAGATTAATTTTTAATGTAAATTTAATGACTGTGACTGTTATGATCGATTTCAAGGACACCTACATTTTCCATCATCCCTTATTCCACCGATTCTTATCATTTTTCATACCTCTAAACCCATTACCAACACATCAACCTTGTTATGCTAAATGCATCCTACAGCCATACCAACATCCTCCATTTGACCGAATGCCAACCGAAACAGGACACGTGGTGGATTGTGTTTTTAAATAAAAGGGAAAGAAACAAATGTAAAGCGGCCTATTCATTGTATTCCACATGGCCGAATTATGATTCCACCACCCGACGTAGCCAAATGATTCAAAGGACTCCCTGAAATCATACTCCAGTATTATATATACGCTTCCAGTGCTCTTATGGTGACATCTATACAAGCGGTACAACACTCCTCTGTTCTAAAAAAATGATGAATACGCTATGAAGTAAGTACAGCTGGTTATCCCACCATCATTCTCAGTTATCTTACGCTGGCATTTGATTTCCCGTGACTTCCACAGTAAGAATCAGAAGCAGTGAGCGCCGAAGGAAATATTACCATTTGGTTTTGACAAGAATCGGAAGCAGTGAGCGCCACAAGAGGGAAATATAACCACTCGGTTTCGACTCCCACCAAAGTCATAAGACAGTCGACCGACCGAGCATCATACTGAAGATTAAGGGAGCGACACACCAGGTAACAAATTGAAATTTCTTTGTTGAAATTGTAAAACATAAACAGAGAAGGGTTAGAGCACGACCCTCTGCCACTATGACTAATAGGGTCGAGCCGAGTGTGTTCGACAGTTCTCAATATCATGAAGATTGCATTGCAATTCTCAGAGAGATACAGTGGTTACCATTTTTAGAGAAATTTCATGGAAGTAATGAAGAGGTTACCAAACAATTTGCTTTCACATTCAATGGAGAGAAAGCCCTGATAGGTAACTTCTCATTCAGGGTTTCAGAGGACACTATAGCCCAGTCAATAGGGATTAGCCCAGAAGGGGAGAAGTACTTTAAAACAAAGCAATTTAAAGAGAAATCGTGGACGCAGTTTATGTCTAGATCCAGAGTCTCATCAGTTAACTGGAAGAAAGGTGTTCCAAGAAGTTGGTTGATGCATCCCTGGGATGAGATGGTCTATATCCTTCAAAAATTCATAACCTGCGAAGGCCGTTACAGTATTGTCTATCTATACCATATTAAACTACTGCTCCACTTGAAAAGACAATGTGTTATCAGTCTACCATATTTTCTATTACAAAGCTTAACCAAGATGTCCAAGACCATCCAGAAGCAGAAGGGAAATGAAGACAAGAGCCTATATCACTTTGGCTTAATTAAAATTCTTATTGAGCATGAATTGCAGAGAAGAGGGAAACCGTGGAAAGAGTTCTTAGCTGCTAATCAAATTAGATATGAGGAAGACAAAGAAGAATTGCAGGAGGACTCAGGGTTCATGAAGGATATTGATGAAGAAATCCCAGTATCCAAAGCCAGCAAGGCACCTCTACCTGTGAGCAGCATAAGGACTAGGAAAATGAGAAAGGAAGATACTAAGAGGGCAGAACAAGATAAAATTTTCACCACTTACTCACGAAGAACAAGGAGGACACCAAAAGCCCAGTTACAAGAAGACCAGCTTGAATCCAATGCACCTATACAAAGGGATGTTGAGAGTGGCGACCACTCACCACCAGGGCCAGGAGTTGATATAGAGGTAGAAAGCAATAACAGGCAAGAAAAATGTTCACCACCTCCCATTAAGAGACAGAAGAAATTGGAGAAACAAATTGAAGAATTAAAGGAAGAGCTCATGGAGGCTAATATTCTAGAAAAAGTTATCAAGAAAGAAAATGAAATGCTCCGAGTGCAAAGTAAAGAAACTCAAAAGAAGAATGAAAAGTTAAGGGAGAGAATCAGTGAACTGGAGGCTGAGCAAACGAATATTTGTAATTGGGCCACTAAGTGGTACAATCAGAAGAAGACCCTCAAAGAAAAATACAAAAGATTAAAGCAGGAGCTCAAGGGTCAGAAAGATACCCAGGTGAAAAAGAATGTGGACACATTGCTAAAGGCAGCAGAGATCCAGGCAGGGACAGATTTCAAGGGAAGCACTTCGGGGTTAGCATGAGGACATGCTAATTCCTTAAGTCGGGGAGAGATGTTGGTACCATCCTATGACCTCCTTTTTCCTCCTAAAACATATCATTTGCCTACTTCTTTTCATCATATATCTCTTAGATTCCTTGAAAATTGATTAGTTAATAGTCCTATAGTTATTAAAATGCATTGAAATTGATTTAGGAGTTTTATGTTAAAGAATTAGAAGTTTTTGGTAAAATGGTTACAGGAAGTTCCAACATCCTGTAATTAGCTCATTGTTTGACATGTGGCACAACAGCTAGGCTAGAGCGAAAGGCAGGGATGAAAAGTAGAATGTCCAAGCATGGACGAATACCTATCCTACAGCAGAATCGACCCTCCTACATGCGCGGTCAACACAGGTCAAAGTATGGCATACTGGCGACAAAGGCAGCAACAACAGAGCATTCTAAATTGATTTAGTTTTTGTTCCTTTTTGAAATCAGTTTAGGATGGAAACATTTTAAAAATCTCGACATGGTAAAAGCGGCAACAGCCATATCATGAATGTACATTCGTTTTCGAAATGTGTTGTAAAAAGACATATGTAAATACAGTCCGGTGTAATGAACGAATGGTTAATCGTTGTATCATTTGAAACAGAGTTTTGAACTTAATATCAAGAATCCAGTTACAGTCACGACCCTTGTCTTGTTGCGTTGATTTGATAACCGGTTGAATACAGTCCAGTATACCTCTGGAACGCGGACGGGCCCTGCGTTAAACTGGTATACTGTCATTTTCGTTTTATTCGCAACTTAGGGTATTACATGACATGCACAGTAGTTAAGATTGGTTTCCGATTTCAATAGTTAAGATTGGTTGTTGATTTCAATCGAATGCATATGGTTTGTGTTTGTGATAATGCTTGAACAATCATCACTGAGATCGTGAAGCGCGTCCTGTAAGGGATTCGATCCCTGTGTTGTCTTTTAAAGCAATGTCATGAACTTTGTTTTCATTTCAAAATCTGTTTATGATCTCTGTATATTTTTATCTTGTATGAATATTAGTGAATGCTGGGTATTTGCTAAACAAGGGTTTTATGTATAATGTCTCTGTAAGGAGATTGAAATCTTGGTTTGCAGTGATACACAGTGTTTAATTTGGTAAATGAATTTAATGACAGTATTGTAATCAGGTATATTAGCAGAGTGACCTAAGTGTTTGGATGATAGGTAACATACCCCAATCTTCCGTAAAGAAGTTCTGTGACCTACACCATAACCACTTAGCTAATAATCCTTTATGTCTATATACTTTAGACGCATGCCTCTAAGCTTACGCATCCTGGTCTATAATAAATATGGTCTAGTCTAGTACCCTAGATAGAACACTACACACACACTCCCCCAACTTCACCAATACCGATTGCAAATCCACCAAGAGCAATGGCTGCTCGTTTTGCACCTCTCGCGCTGCCTCAAGTTTTGGATGACATGCTTGCAGATTATCAGAGTAAAATTCCTTTGTTTGATTGCGCTCCTCATGGTACCACAGCTTAGCAGCATGTGGACAGAATGACGGATTTCTTCGATCTTCATGAGATTGATGCAGAAAACGTGAACATGAGATATTCGTGCAGACTTTCGGTGGTGAGGTAAGAAAATGGTTCAGAGCTTTGGCAGCTAGAAGTATTCCCACATTAGAAGAACTTCAAAGACAGTTCTTGGATCGCTGGGAAGTAAAGAAATATCCTCTTCAAATCACTTCTGAATATACCAAGATCAAGCGGAATGCTGGTGAGTCCGTGCAAGACTACTGTATTAGATTCAATGTGGTTTATAATGCAATTCTTGATGATTTAAGGCCATCTAGAAAGTCAGCTTTGCTCAAGTTCCCGGATGGTTTTGATCCAGACATGGCTTATCAATTAAGAGAGAGAGATCCGGCTACCTTAGAAGAAATGCAGAAAATTTCCGTTAGTGTTGAGGCAAATCTGAATGACAAGAGAGCTAGATTGAAAGCCGAGAAGAGAGTCTCAATAAAGGAAGAAGCTTCTACCTCAGACCAAGTGCTCCGCAAGGTAGAAAAGATGATTGAAAGGTTAACACTTGATAAGCCTGAATCACAGATTCAGAATCCTAATTTCCGTGGCCAGCAACAACCTCAATTCAGGATCAAACAATGTGAGTAGCGGGCACAAGAACCGGCATCACAACAGCAGCAAGTAAAGACACCTCTTCAGTAGAATTTTGTTGGTCCCGAATCTGATGATGAAGACAATGTAGTAGGAGAAGAAAATCACTTCTTTACTCCTGATGATATGCGCACCTTTATCACTGAAGATGATGAGTTTGCAGAAAGTTCAGCTGTACAGGAGGATGCAGATTTTATCTTGGCGAATGACACAGCTCTTGAAGAAGAGTCGGGTGAGTATCAGAGAGGTTATATGAATGATTTTTCCACCCAGCAATGTCAGTATTCACTTAGAAATAGAAATGTCCCCATCAATCCAATCCAAAAGAGAAAGGAAGTTCCAGCATCTAAGAATGAGCCACCTGTTGTACCAAATAAAGGAAAAGAAATTGCTGATCCTACTCCTAGCAAGTCTCCACCAGCAAATGAAAGAGTAAATCAGCCAATTGTATCAAAAGATAAAGCTGAAAGGAAAGATGTTCTAGCCAAAGAGGTAGAAAAGACTTCTGCTTTTAGTTTAGAAAATGAAATTTCTAAATTGAAGGTATCCATTCCCTTGACTGAACTAATGAGGAACAACAGTTATAGAGGTCAAGTCTCTAAAATTTTGAATTTTGACCCAATGTCTGATATGGTGAGTGTGGAAGATGATCAACCTAAACTGATTTTTGGACTAGCATTAAATGGTGAGTCTCCAGACAGTGATGTGCCTCCTTTTTATATCAGTCTGAGATTGCATGAGTTTGTGTTGCATAATGCTATGTTTGATTCCGGCGCTTCCCACAATCTTATGCTGAAGGCTATCATGGAGAAGTTGGGTTTGGACATCACAAGGAAATACCATGGTCTTTATTTATTTGATTCTAGCAGGGTGAGATGTATTGGGCTCATTAAAGACTTGGTTGTAAGTTTGGATCAAATTCCAACGAAGAATGTCTTGATGGATGTTGTTATGGTAGACATTCCTCCTAGGTTTGGTATGCTTCTTTCCAGATCCTGGGGAGAAAAATCGCAAGGGACATTACAACTAGATTTCTCCTATGCAACGATTCCTGTGTTTGGCCAAATGAGAAAACTTTATCGGGAACAAAAAATGAAATACATGATTACAAGCAAGGAGAAACCAATTAATCATCCGATTAATTATGTACATACAGATTTAGAGTCTTTTGTTTTGTATTCAGATAGTTTCAATGATATTGATAGTCAGTTAGTGGTAGCAGATGATATTTCAGAAATAGCAGAGAATTTTAGAGAAGTTTTGAATAAAGAAAGACAAGAATCGGACAATACCATTCAGCGATCAGAAAAAGATAATGGACAACAAGCAGAAAAAACAAAGCAAACAGAGTTTCAGCACTTAGAAGAAGAGGAAGATGGTCTGTGGACCATGGATTTCGATGGAGCAGTGGGAAATGATGGTGCTAGAATTGGTATTTGGGTACGCAGTCCTTTTTCTGCTCCGAACAAAGTGTCTAGTAATGTGCGGGTATGTTCTTACAAGCTTGCTTTTGACTTTTCAAACAATGAGGCTGAGTACGAAGCTTTGATTGTTGGCCTAAAAATTCTAAGAAAGCTGAATGCTAAGAGGATTGCTGTATATGGCGACTCTGAATTGGTGATTAAGCAAGTCAAAGGCGAATATCAAGCAAAGCATCCATGGATGCGGGCATACCGGAATGCTATTCTAGATATCCTGAAACGGTTTTCAGATTATACCTTGACGTGTGTGCCTCGTATTCAAAATAGTATTGCAGATGCACTTGCTAAGGCGGCTAGTAATTTGAAGATTCCTATGAACTTAAGTAATAAATTCGAAATCCATGTGAAACATCGTCCGACTGTCACGGACAATCAGAGATATTGACAAGTTTTCCAAGATGACGAGGAGATTGATGATTTTCTGCAAAACAAAGGTAAGTTCAAAGATACCTCAATTGATGTAGAACATGTTGATGGTAAAGATGATGTGCAGATCAATCAAATGGAAGTGTTGCAGCTTAAGGATAATATTATTCCTAAAGGTTTGATACCTTTAGAGGAACTCTTTGATCATGATGATGTAGCCCACAAACCAACATTGCAGCCAACAGAGAAGGGAGTTGAAGAGGTGAATATTGGAACAGCTGAACATCCGAAGGTGGTAAAGCTGTCCAAAGCATTGCCACAAAAGGTAAAGGCCAAATATATCGATTTTTTGTCATCCTTTGCTGATGTGTTTTCTTGGGACTATTCCGACTTGAAGACATATGATACCAATATAATTCAACACACTATTCCTATTAAGCCTAATCAGAAACCTTTCAGACAGAAGTTGAGAAGGCTAAATCCAAAATTGCTGCCATCAATTGAGAAGGAAGTAAACAGGTTGTACAAATCAATAATCATCGTTCCCATCAAATTTTCTGATTGGATCTCTAATTTGGTGCCCATACGAAAGAAGACAGGCGAGATTCGTTTGTGCATTGATTTTAGGAATCTCAATAAAGTTTCATTGAAGGACAATTATCCGCTACCAAAAATGGATCACATACTTCAACGAGTAGTTGGAGCATCTTGTATGTCACTACTCGATGGTTATTCTAGATATAACCAAATTTTGGTCCATGAAGATGACCGAGACAAAACAACATTCACTGCTCCGTGGGGGACTTTTCATTACACAAAAATGCCTTTCGGTTTGAAGAACGCAGGTGCCACATTTCAGCGAGCAATGGATATGGGTTTCGAAAATGAGAAGGATGTCTTCTTGGTTGTGTACCTTGATGATTTGACGGTGTTTTCTAATTTAGATGAAGAACACATGTATCATTTGAAAATTGTCTTTCAAAAGTGTAGAAAATATGGTGTGTCGCTAAATCCGAAGAAGAGCTTGTTTGTCATGGATGAGGGCAAACTACTTGGACACATTATCTCAAAAGATGGCATTCGTATTGATCCAGCACATGTAGAGGCAATTCAGCAAATTGACCTTCCCCTGAACAAGAATGATATTCAATCTTTTAATGATAGGATGAATTTTTTACGCCGCTTTGTGCCTAATCTTGCTGAACACCTAAGAGAGATTACAAACATGCTTAAGAAGGACATCCAAGTGAAGTGGACAGAAGAGGTTGTAAAATATTTTAATCTAGTAAAATTGGCTCTTTCTTCAGCTCCGGTTCTAATAAGCCCGGATTACACTAAGGATTTTATACTGTTTTAATTTGTTTCGGAGCATACTATGGCAGCTGTATTAATGCAGAAAAAAGATGAGCACGAAAGACCAATTGCTTTTTTCAGCCGAACTATAAGAGATGTATCCTTGAAGTACAACATCATTGAAAAGCAAGCCCTTGCACTTGTAAAAGCATTGAAAGATTTTCGCGTATATATTCTGCATTCTCCTATTTTGGCTTATGTTCCTAACGCTGTTGTCAAAGATATTTTAGTACAAACAGATCCATAAGGACGATGAGGCAAGTGGATTGCAGCTTTGCTGGAGTATGATGTGGAGATAAAGCCCACAAAGCTTGTAAAAGGAGAGGGATTGGCAAAGTTAATGGCTGAATCAAATCTGCACGTCTTAGACATAAATCTGATTGTTGCTATGTCCGATGAAAATAAGGAAGGTCCGTCAATTCAGGTATCTAAAATCTTTGTTCTTTCTCCATGGTATTTAGACATCATATATGTGCTTCAGAATTTGTCCTCACCACCTGGTATGGCTAGAAACAAAGCTAGAACTCTTAAGTTAAAGGCTGCTAAGTTTTGTATTTTGAATTCTGCACTTTATTGGAAAGATCCCGGTGGTGTTTTGTTGAATTGTTTGGTGGAAGAAGAAGTGAAGTAGGCCATGGAGGATTTCCATAAAGGAGATTGTGGCGGTCACCTTTTTTGGAAAACAATGGCAAATAAAATTCTAAGAGCAGGATACTATTGGCCGACATTGTTTGCTGATGTGTATAAGACTGTCAAGAGTTGTCATAACTGTCAGATTTTTGAAGGAAGGCAGAAATTATAGCCTTTTCCACTTAAGCCCATTGAGGTGAGTGCCCCTTTTCAGCAGTGGGGGTTGGATTTCATTGGTGAAATTCATCCTGCTTCTTCAGGTCAGCATAGATGGATCCTCACGGTGATAGATTATTTCACGAAATGGATCGAAGCAATTCCCACCAGACAAGCTACGGATGCGGTAATAATTTCATTCCTTGAAAATAATATTTTGTCCCGTTTTGGTTGCCCAAATAAGTTAATCACTGATAACGCAAAAACTTTCAAATCAAAAAATATGGTTTGGTTTTGTAACAAGTATATAACCATTTTGGGGTACTCAATTTCTTATCATCCACAAGGCAACGGATTGGCGGAGTCTTCCAACAAATCTTTGGTTAACATCATTAAAAAGGTGCTGGAAATAAACAAGAAGAATTGGCATAAGAAGTTGGTCCATGCACTTTGGGCAGATCGAGTGAGTCAGAAGAAATCCATTGGTATGTCCCCCTTTGAGCTAGTTTATGGAGTTGATACAATGTTTCCTACCTCTCTCGCAGCTTCGGTAGTCAAACTTCTTCAGGAGGCTGGTAGTGAAGACGATCCTATGCAGAGAAGACTAAATCAAATGATCCATTTGCAATAGACACGAGAAGAAGTTTTTCAAAACACATTCAAGCTGCAGGAGAGAATTAAGAAAATTTATGACAGAAAAGCAAAGGCGGACAAATTTCAGTTGGATGATGTGGTGCTGAAGTGGGATGCAAGGAATGAGGAAAAGGGCAAGCACGGTAAGTTTGAAAATATTTGGAAAGGTCCCTTTAATATTGCAGCATATCAGGGTCAGAATGCCTTTCTTCTGAAGGAGATGAACGGGGAAGATTGTCCAGGAGGGTCGGTCAATGGTTGGCTGCTCAAGCGGTATCATTTCTGAGTTGTTTCTGCTGTTCACATTGTCACTGTAAATACCATTTTATTTCAGTTTCATTGCAAGTGTGTGCTGTGATATTTTCTTCAGTCTGGGGCCCGAAGTGAAGGCTATAATTATGAAGAAAGATTTCAGTTTTGGGTTCAGTTTGTCGAGTCAGTTTTTCAGTCATTTCGGTTTCATAATTGAGTTGGTTTCAGTCAATAAATAAGTCAAAAGTCTTGTGTTAATTTGTCAAAATAATGGACTCCATAGCCCAATGGACGAAGGCACTATCTATCTCTCCCAGAGATCTACAGTTCTTGGCACCTCCTAGGAGCTACCATCCCCATTGGAGCCAATGTTAGAGTCAGTCTTTACATCCCTCCGTTAGAGATCATTTCTCTTATTGCATTTCATTTTTTAGGTGTCTCATACAGTTTATTTATCTACATTCCGTTAGGGGGCATGCCATAGTCTGACGAAAGGGCCTTGTCACTCATTCCCCTCATGTTATCTACCTGTTGGCTCATCATTTAAAAAAAAACATATACAATCTTTTTATCTCGAAAACTGAATAAGTTGTCTTTAGGGTTTCATGGTCATTTAGGTCTAGGGTTTATTAGGGTTTTGTCAAAAAATGTGTCAGAGTGCTCAAAAATTTCCAGCAGGCCATGGGGATGTTTCAACATCGATAAATTTCATCAACAAGTGTTTGAAAATGTATTTTTCCTCAAAACTTTGTTTTGAGGAAAAAACAGAGTATTCAGCTTTTATTGTACTAAAATCATGTAAATTTTGTTATCTTCCTTACAAATTTATTCATCTGCACCCTGGTTTCTTTCCTTAGCCTAGAAGCTCCATCCCCTGCAAAACAAACAAAGTTCAACTCATTTAGCTCATCAGCATGCCAAAAAAGTGAAAAAAGTCCAAAAACAGGGGTTGAAATAAAATTTATTTGCCAAACATTATAAAAGTGGGTTTCATGAGCTAAAATCTTAAAATCTCTTTGATTATAAGCAATTCCTTCATTTGATAAGCTTATTTGTTAAAGAGAAGCAAGGTAGAGCAAATTTGGTGAACAAGTGCGAAATTTGGGTGAATTTGGAAGAAAAATGGCCGGCGCGGCGCACTGGGAGAAAAAACCCAGTGCAAAATAACATGGGTGCGACGCACTGGGAAGGCACGACGCATTGGGTGAGCTGCGCGGCGCACACAGCAAAAGGCCCAAAAACTGCCAAGAATTGTTCCAAATTGCCATTAACTTGCACGGATTTGACAGGTAGAGCCTCCATCTCTGTGATTTATCCAATTTTGTGATAGGCTATGGTGGTTTATGAATGGTGATGGTCTAAGCACATAATAAAACCCTACCATGTCAAAGCCCTCACATAAAAATGGCTACCTAGGGTTTCAACAACTGTTTTCCAACAAGTTTATTCTCTTTCCATCATTCTCTTTTCTCCCTTATTGCATTTTCCCCTGATTTCATTGTTCCCTACCCTCTAAAATCGCTAAACTCCTATCCCAAATTCCCTTTCCCAAATTTCCAAATATAAAAGCCTAAACCCTCATCCCATACATAAAATCCCAAACTATCCCATATTTCCCTAATTACTTCTATTTCAACAGTCCCAAATTTCCCACTAGTTTTCCCCTCTCCTAACAGTCCCTTGTTTCATTATTTTCCCCTTGGTGGCAGAGGTTAAGCACATCACTAAAGAGCAGTCCAACACAGTTTCATACACCAACATCTATTTCTCTAAGGCAATTTGTATAGCAGCAGTTATGTCATCTGGTCATTCATCTGATTATGGAGTGGAGACCCAAAGTGACTCACCCATGGAGGAACATGCACCCCAGAGGCCTCATAGAGGTGGAAGACATATTAGAGAAGAACCAACCACCCTTACTGAATTACAGGCCTGCCCTCTTGCCATCTCCTGTTTTTAGCATCAGTCATGTTATGAGTTTTGTGAGAAGGTTGCTAATGTTCAATTTCATCATGAGTTGGCTCGTCTGTTTGTACTGCATTTACATGGTGATCAGGCCACTTTAGCTGGTGTCACTTTCACACTAACACCAGATTCCATTTCATTAGCAACCGGCATACCAAACATTGGAGAACCATGGAACAAGAGGCAGAAAATTGACCGGTAGCATTATGAGCCATATATTAAACCTGGTTTCTTGAGGCAGCTCAAGAGAGTGTTTCCATTCCAATATCTTAAAGATGAATATGCTCCACTAATGAAATTAATCATGAAGTATTTCAGCTGTGAGGGACGGTTCTCCCGCTTGTATGCTTATCACATCAGGCTGCTGATGCATTTCACCTGGGTACGAATGATGAACATTCCTTATTTCATATGCCGAAACATAGAGAGGATGACCACCCTTGTGCAGTGTAAGACCCCTCAACAACAACTTAACAATGTTTATCATTTTGCTGTCATCAAGATTATGGTGGTTCATCAGCTTGGATTACAGGGAAACAATTGGGATGATTTTATCTCTCGTGAATTTTTCAGAGCTTCATAGGGATCTTCAGAGGCTGGACATGTGACAGGAGGACCTTCTTATCAGCATGAAGGTCATGAGACACATACTGCTACTATGCTAGTATTCGTTACTTATCAAAGGCCGCTAGACAGTTATTTGCGGCAGCAAAGCGAGTGTTATCTCCACCTGGGGTGGAAGGGGCCTCGCTTCCGACATTAGAACCACAGGTACAGGACAAAGGCAAGAGACCAATGTAGGACGAGGGGCCTTCAGGTGAACGAGAGACCGACTTCATTCTCATTTAGGATGACAATACAGACATGGGCCTGCAAAGTGCCAACCTTAGAGATATCATCCAGGAGCAGCAGACAGAGATCAAAGCTTTGTCCCTCAACTTGGAGAGGGATAAGTGGAATATAAAATACTTAGAGCAAAGGAATAAGTAGCTTGAAGATCAGCAGGTGATTATGGAATTACAAAACATCAGGGAGAATCGTCAAGCTGCCCAAAGGAGGAGGATTGAATTCACTTCATTAGAGCAAGAGATTAATGATGATCGAGAGTCTTGGCTCGAAAGAGTCAACATCCACTTAGAGAGACTACTGGAAAAGGCCAATAGGGACAAAGCATTGCTGATACACATGGATTTCCACTACATGGCGCGGAACAAGGTTTGCAAGGCAGGAATAAGGAATCTAAAGGCAAAATTAAAGAAGGCAATAAGGAAGAAAAAGAGGCAAAAGGAGCATGATCATCTTCAGATATTGGCCAAAGCCTCTTTAGCCCATCATGACACTTGATAGAGAAGGTCCAGTCCAAATTTCAAGGAATTTGGAGCAATTTTTGGCATTTTGAAATTTTTTGCACTAAAAAACAGGTTTTGCTCCCTATGCACCGCGCCACATGGCGCTTGCTTTTGCCAGAGGGCTCCAAATCTCAAAAACTTTACATTTTTGGATTTGGCATGAAAAATTATGGTTGCTTGTGCATGGCCAAGAAATATGGGCAGATTTTTACCCCTCAAGAGGTCAAGAACACTCAAAAAATGACCTCATTGCCCCTATTTTGACACATAGGAAGCAGTCTTGGGAGATTGAATTTTTGGAGGGGAAAATGACATGAAAATCCAAAATTACACTTGGGTTGGAAAGTAGACAGGTAGGGCTTTCCAACAAGCTATCTTGGGCTCAGTGTGGACTTCGGGAAGGGCCTAAAATTCAGCTCCAAAGTGGTGCGACGCATAGAGAATTAGGCGCGACGCATAGAGGATTTTTGCCTATTTTTCACTATACAGCTCAGAAATTTGCCCAGTTTTGACCAGTTTTGCTTTTTGATGTTACTATTGATCTTTCATGATGTAATTTGATAACCATGATGTAATATTGGCACATTTTTACTTGTTCTAGAGGATTCATTCACTAAAAAGTGAAAATTAAATGAATGAATCAGTTTCCTAGCATATAGGGGCAAGTTGTTTGATTGCCTAGCTTTCAGTTCCTTGTTTAGAATTGGTTCAAACAGCTCCTAGAATGATGATCTCGACCCCTAGAGGCATGGGAAGGAGTTAGGCTTGTCTTAGCCATTTTCAGGGTTGGATACTTGGGATTGCTTGGCACTCCATTGTACATTTGATTTTTGCATTTTTGGCTAAGGAAAGACCAGGGTTTTGCAGCACTTGTTGGGATCCATGTGGCTCTGTGTTTTTATGGTGTTTTTCTCAAGTAATTGTAAGTTCACTGATGTTTATGTGTATCATCTTCCCTTCTCTTTTCTTCTGAAATTAAACAAATGAGTGATTGAGGTAGAATTCATTGGACTGCTGTGCTCTGCCTTGAAATTTTGTTTAATTTTACATGTTTTCATCTGTTTGAGGAGGACTCTTGAGACCCTCTTGCCCTCCTTAGCCCCTCACCAGTCTGATCCATCCATTCATTCAATCCAAAGCATCAAAACGAATGCCTTCCTTGCCCCAATCAGAACTCTGCAAAAACTAGGCCTCATCCCCGGACCCAAATTTGCCTTTCCCTTTTTTCCAGCAAAATCCTCAAAAACTCAAATCAAATCCTTGTACTTCATACCTAGCCTAATATCACTTGTTAAATCAGTCAACTCAAGCCCAATCGATTATCTTTCGCTGATATTGACCCGGAGAGAGCCCTCTCTTGTCCTTGTAGGGCTAGTTACGAGGCTGAGCATGGTTTGATGTGGACCTAGAACCTTGCTTTTTCAGCCTAAGGAAAATCTAGGCTCTAACACTCACCTCCTTCCATTTGACATATTTCAAAGGATTGGACATCCTAGGAAACTTTATCTTGGGTAATTTCCGATACTGCTAGCTTTAATTCTATCCTTTTCCATTTCGAAATTGTTGGTTGCAGCTCAAGTTGGTGTGCATGACCTATGGAGGGAGGGCAATTACTTGAAGATTCATCTTGTTGGAGAGCCTCCTTCTGCCTCCTTGTTTCTCAATATTTGTCCTTTGTGTTGGTTTTTTCCATTAAGGCCTCCCTCTAATTCGTGTGCCAAGATTTTGTTGAACATTCTGTATATTTCTTCTCCTTCTCTAGTGACTTATTTCTTTCCCCTATAATTGGATTTGTATTCCGCTGAACAAAATTCCTTGATAGCACATGCACAAATACTGGGGGGGTGGTCGTAGTCCACAAGGAAGAACTTGTGCCTAGGGCCAGACACAGGAGGCTGCAATTATAATTTTTCTACCTCTTCTAACATTCATGCTGAGATTCATCATCTTGAGTCCTTATCCACTAAAGACTGTTAAGCTTTCTTATATTTGACATCCTTGAGGAGGTATCCCTATGGGTTCCTAATCCTTGTCACACCAGGGGAAGACAGAAAAAACACCTTAACTCTATCACCCTTCATTGGCAGTTGAAAACCCTCTTGGATAGATTTCTTAAGGAGAAACAAGAGGAGTAGTTTGACATATTTTCTTCCTTGAATGACATCAAGCGCACCTAGTGGTATCAACATTTGTTCTCAGAGAGTATGGATGCCATGATAGCTCACTTGGAGAGTCATATTCAATGCAATAAAAAGGCACCAACTCCTCCAAGTTCTAGTGCCAAGGATCGTGCCTTGGTAACTTCCTTGGATTCCTGATTTCTATCATGCATTCTACTAGTATTTATATATTAGTTCAATAGCTTATAGGATCGTTTATTTCCAGTACTTGTTTTATCTTGCTTAGACTCTATCATCCATAGGTGGTCAATATATTTGGATTCCCTTGTGGTAGATTGAGACCACTTATGACTTACTCAGTTAAAATGTGGACAACTGACAATTATATTGATATTTTGATATTTTGAGGTAATACTAATATTAAATCACAATTTTTTTTATAGATGAATTCAAGTAATTATGAGCCATTATTATTTTGATTTTTTTTGTGTGCGAGTAATAAAGATGATTTGCGAGTCAATATTATTTTCCTTTGTTTTGTATATTGAGAATGTCTAGTTTAAAAAAGATACAATTCCTTTGAATGTGTGGAACATGAGTTTCACAAGCATTCCATAATTTTTTCTCAATAACAAATGACATACAATTCTTTGTTTAGTTGGATGTTGTTTGAAAAAATACATTATCATGTAATTTATATATTCATATTACAACATTTTATTAGCAAATATATATTGTTAATATTATTATTTAAAGATTTCTTTATTGTTTAATTGAAATAATTTGTAATTTAAAGAGAATTGATATAGAGATGTTACATTTTAACTAAATCATTCTTATGTAAAGGAAGATGTCACTTTGAATAATAATAATAATAACATGAAAAATATTATTATGCCGAGAGGCACTCTCCAACCTAGCATGGAAGAGATGTTGTAATGTCTTGTTCTATCATTGTAAACAAAAATAATAAAATCATACAAATAAAAATAACCTTATATTAAAATAAAAATAATGTATTGACTTGACCCACAATATTCATGTGGAAAATAGCCTATTTAAGGGGGAAATACTAGCCTAGATCCATCTTAATTTCGAATCTAATAAGCACTGAGAAGGATAACATCTCTATTCACTCTAAAAGAGGTTTGAACCCCAAGAAATTTGATTCCTATTGACACTTAGTAGATTCAAAGTTAAGATGGATCTACGCTGGTTACATAAAAATTTAAAGAGAGATTGTGATGTAATAAAAAATTACACGATAGAAGAAAATTAAGATATTATAAGAAGGTGATTAATCAAGTTTAAAAAATCAAAAGTACTTCTTTGTCTTCATTAGTGTGCAAAAGAAAACAAATATTCGTAAAATAAGAACAAAGTGCCATGAGCTCGATTATGAGATAAGTTGTTGGACAATTATTTAAATGTTGTGGGTCAAAAGAATTTGTGATCTTCGTGACACCAAGAAAATTGTAAAAGAAAAGCTCTCTCTCTACACTCACATAAAAGCATAATTTTAAAATATTTGTTACAATAACAACCTTTCTATTTTTTAATTCATCAGAACTATGATGATTTAAGAACAATTTTTTTGTTTGTTTGATGATTGCACGACTAACTTGTAGCTTCAGTAGTCGTGACCTAGGGGCATTTAAGCTGTCAAAATCACTTTAGGAACACATCCAGCTTGAGCCACACCATCACTTAGCATGGTTAGATTTTTTCCCATGGAAGTTAGAACCAATGATCTTCACATCATGGAGTGCCTTAATAGAAACAACTTGTCACCATCTTCTCTACGCCTTGTGGGTGATTTAAGAACACTCTATTAAATCTTTCTAATAACAAAAATAAAATTCTAAAATAAACTAAATATTTTTCTTATATTTATAAAAATTTAATAAGCCAAATTGAATTTTAATAAGTGCTAATAATCATTATAAATAATATTTACTATTAATATTTTATAATATATTACATATTTAATAGTTTAAATAAGTAATCTACATAGCATAGCGTTGGGTATATATATATATATAGATATATATATATATATATATATATATATATATTAAAGCATAGCATTGATAACTAAAATAATATTTTAGCATGTACATTTTCAAAGTTAAGAATACGATGATGTAAACTTTTGAAATACTATGTGATATTGTTGAGGTGTTTGATGTTTCAAATGAACATTTCACCTATCTTTGGGGATAGAAATCTTAAATGACGTATCAAAGAGTGCTAGACCATGTAGAATTTTCTTGTAGATTCAACTGCAAATTTTAATATGCTAAAACAATTGACTTGAATCTACTCTACTCATTAGCGAAAACAAAAATTGATCGATGAAATAAAGAAGTAGGAAAAGGAACAATTTCAATCACACATAACACAATAATTTTCTGGAGAAAGCCACAGCTAAAAACCCCTTCTATCTGTATATTTCATTAATCAAAAGAGATAAGAAGAAAATATGATGCTTGTTCGATCCGAACAATCTTTGCACAAGTACAATCTATCTCACTTCTTCACAAACTAGTTCAAGTCAACACTTAGCCAAATCTGCTGCCTGCCAAGATCCTATTTCCTTGCGCAATTTCCTAGGGAATTAGTCCATATTTAATTGGGAAATTCCTCATCCAAAAATATGCAATCCATCCATAGGCCTTCTTCTAATTGCATGCATCATCTGTTTAATTTAGATGATTTTACAACTGATAGTACATTGTCCCTGCAATCCAATATCAACTGTGTCTTTCTCAGAACTAACATGCATGAGTTATTTATGAGTGAATTATCAATTATCTGATTGATCACTGCATGTGAATTAAATCCAAATCAATTCACTTGACCTCTCACTAGTTCCTCCATCAATTAGAACTAGTTTAATTACATTTAACTCAGTTAAACTGAATTAAATAATTACACCTCAATAATAACTCAACCTAGACCCCTCAAATTTAGGGACCACTCTACTTGAATCTAGATAGACTCTCAAATCGAATTTAATGAGACAACTAAGTCAACTTAACTTAATTAACTGGTACAAGTTTCTATGAGAATTACAATTACAATTTAATTCAAGGACAAATTAAATTAGGATTTTTCTTGTTGCATTTTTCAACACTCCCTCTCAACAAGAAAGCGGTTATCTGCTACCCCAATCTTGCCTCTGTGAAACTCGAATTTGCATCTTGAAAATGCCTTAGTCAAAATATATGCATCCTACTCCTCTATAGGAATGTACTCCAACAACATGATTCTCCTCTGCACACAATCTCGTACATGGTGATACCGGATGTCAATATGCTTGGACCAATCATAAAAAACTGGATTCTCAGAGAGTTTGATACAACTTTGATTGTCACAGTAAATCACTCTAGGATCCATCTATTGACCAAACATCCCAACAAGGATATTCTTCATTGAGATAGCCTCACAATTTGCTTGACTAGCAACGCTGTACTCTACTTCTGCTAAACTGATCTCTACTTCCTATTGTACCAAGAAGCTACTGCTGACCCAATAATGAAGATTCCCCCTGATGTGCTCCTCTTGTCGGATGAACTCCCTACCCAATCTACATTTGTGAAGCCTTGAAGCTTCACTCCTTCTGTCTGTGTGTACCAAACACCAAATTGAGTGGTGCCTCTGAGGTATCTTAACTCATGTTTAACTGCCTTCCAATAAATTTTGGTTGGCTTAACCATGGATTGACTAAGCTAGTTAACTGCAAAACACATGTCCAATCATGTGTTCACCAAATACATAAGTGAACCCAAAATCTATCTATAAATAGTATCCTCCACTATTTCACTTGAAGTAGCATCCTCCTTCCTCTAGTTACCTTCTAGAGGAGTCTCCATGGGTTTGCTGCTCTCCATGTGAAACTTCTTCAGTATCTCATTGGCATACTTGCCCTGAGAGATAAATTGTGCCTCATCTCCTTTCCATACTTCCATACCAAGAAAGTAATGCATGAGCCCTAGGTATTTCATCTCAAACTCTTTTGCAAGATCCTCTTTGAAATATTTTATCAACTTCTCATCACCTATCAGAATCAAATCATTGAAATCTAATACTACAATCAACAATTTACCTTCAACCACAATATGGTAAAGGTTAGCATCTGCTTCACTTTTGGTGAAGCCCAACCCGGTGAAATAAATTTCAATCCTGGTGTATCAAGCACAAGGTGCTTGTTTTAGTCCATACGATGCTCACTTGAGTCTGCACACATGCGAATCTCTGTTGAAGGTCTCAAATCCTTTCGGATGCTCAATATACACTTCTTCCTCAATCATGTCTTTGAGGAATGTTTTCTTTACATCCATCTGATGTATCTTCCATCCCATATGCGCTGACAGTTCTAGAATAGATATGATTGATGAGTACCTTGTTACAGGATCAAAGGTCTCATCGTAATCAATTCCCTCCGCCTGCGAGAACGCTCTAGCCACAAATCTAGCTTGTTTTTTTCCATACTCCCATCTCCTACTTGCTTTACTTTGTAAATCCATATGGAACTCACCACTTAATTGTTTTCTGGTCTTGGGACCATGTCCCAAAAACTGTTTCTGATAATGGATTCATACTCCTCAACCATGGCATCAACCCATACTAGTTTATGCACTTCTTCCTCGAATGAGGATGGCTCAATCTCTACACTCTCACTCATCAGATCCATGTAGCCAGTGTACTGATCTGGTGACCTCGTCTGCCTGCACTATGATGTGGGTGCTCCAACATTCTCTCTTGCATCATGCATCAATATGTTAGCCTCTCTGGTGTGCTTTCTTCCATCTCTGGAAGTCCCTGCATGAGTGGGTGTTTCCACTCTTTGTTCCTCTACATGTGGATGCTCCACATCATCCTGAGGTTCCTTCTTTGGAGCTAAAAGATCCTCATCTGCATGTAATTGAATCTCCCTCTAGAGGGAACATCTCATGTCCTTTTTTTCATTGAACTTCACATCTCTATGAACCATTGTCATCTTGTTGGATGACAGGTACACCCAATAGTTGTGAGCCGTATCAATGTACTCAACAAATATGCCCAACTCAACTGTTGGCTCTAGCTTTTTTCATGCATCCTTGGTAACATGACAGTAGACTGATGAACCAAAGATCTTGAAGTGTTCCACATCTAGTTTCTTACCCAAAAAAGCTTCTTTTGTTGTACTCATCCCGAGAATTCAATGAGGGCTTCTATTATGTAAGTAAACAACTGTGTTGCATGCTTCAACCCACAAGTGAAACAGTAGGCCTTGATCATGTAACATAGCCCATGCCACTCCCATAATACTTATGTTCTTCCTTTCAACCACCCCATTCTGCTGTGGGTTATGAGGTGCTGTTGACTCCCATCGAATTCCTTTTGAAGCACACAATTTCTTGAATTTGTTCAACACATGTTCTCCACCGTTATCACTTCTGAGAGCTTTAAATTTCCTTCCAGTATCTTTCTCGACAAATTCTTTAAATTCACAAAATTTAGAGAACGTCTGATATTTCTTCTACATGAAGAGAATCCAACAACTACACGAAAAGTCATCAACAAATATTACATAATACCTGTGCTTGGCGGTGGATGCTGTCGAGAATGGTCCACACACATCTGAGTGAACTCGATTAAGGGTCGCTTGTGCTTGTCTATCTTTATCATGAAAGGAACCTTTGGTGTACTTCCCCAATGTACACCCTTTGCATGTTTCTCTCTGCTCTAGTGTACCTTTGGGAAGTCCTGTAGAAAATTGTTGCATAATCTTCAAAGCTCCGTGGTGCAAGTGATCCAATCTTCTATGCCACAACTCACCGATGTCTCAACTCTGTACCTTCTCTGCTTTAGTGCTCAAATCAGTGTAGTCTTCTACATCCAATTTGTAGAGGTTCTTCACCCGAACCCCAATCCACTTCACATATCCTGAGGCTATGTGAAAAAAAAGCATTTCCCTTACTAAATATCACATCGTAGCCACAATCCTCCAACTTGGAAACAAAAACCAAGTTCTTATTCAAACTCAGAACATACATGACATACTTTAATGCGAGGGGAGAATCCATCTCCCTCTGAAAGGTAACAATATCGATGTTGCTTACGCTATACCTCCTGTCATCTCCCATCTCGATGTGCATCTGGAGGTCCTTCTCCTCCAAGTCATTAAAGAAATCCTTGTTTCCGGTCATATGGAATGAGACTCCTCTATCCAGGTACCACACACTACCCATCATCGACGTCACCATGCAAGTGATGAGGATGAAATCCAATTCGAAATGTGAAGAAAGAGCTTTGCTTTCCACTCCTCCTGAGGGCTTCTTACCGACCTTCTTGTGCAAACACTTTGTGTCATAGTGTCCCAAATCGTGATAGTGAAAACATTTAATTTTTGACATGTCCTTCTTGCCGCCCTAAATGAAATCTAATTTTTAATTGAATGACTTCCCCTTCCCTTTATTTGCCTTTCTAGCTAAGGCACAATTCTCCTCATCATCATGCTCAGATGAGGATCCATCTCTGGTGTTTCACTAAATCTATTCCTGTACCAAGTTGGACCACAATCACTCCCACTCTAGTAGCTTCTCCCTCCCATTAACTGAGTCATAGTAGCTATTCCAACTCTTGGAAGTCCTAGAAGTGCTAGGCTCACCATATCTTCTTCAGCAACGGTAACACCAACACTTCCAAGCTCATCCCGACATTGAGTGAACTTGATCATGTACTTCGGTATTGAGTTGCCCTTCTCCATATTGATCTTTCTGAGCTTGTCCTTCAGTGCCAACTATTAGAGCCTAGATTTGCCTCAGGCTGAAAAGGCAAGGTTCTAGGTCCACATCAAACCACGCTCAGCCTTGTAGCTAGCACTACGAGGACAGGAGAGGGCTCTCTCCGGGTCAATATCAGCGAAAGATAATCAATGGGGCTTGAGATGACTGAAATAAAAACTAATTTTAGGCTAGGTATGAAGTGAAAAGATTTGATTTAAGTTTTTGAGGGTTTTGTTGGAAAAAAGGGAAAGGCAAATTTGGGTCCGGGGATGAGGCCAAATTTTTGTAGAGTTTTGGTTGGGGCAAGGAAGGAAATCATTTTGATGCTTTAGATTGAATGAATGGATGGATCAGACTAGTGAGGGGCTAAGGAGGGAAAGAGGGTCTCAAGGGTCCTCCACAAATAGATGAAAACATGTAAAATTAAACAAAATTTCAAGGCAGAGCACAACAGTCCAATGAATTCTACCTCAATCACTCATTTGTTTAATTTCAGAAGAAAAGAGAAGGGAAAATGATACACATAAACATCAATAAACATACAATTACTTAGAGAAAAACACCATCAGAACACAGAGCCACATGGATCCCAACAAGTGCTGCAAAACCCTGGTCTTTCCTTTGCCAAAATTGCAGAAATGAAATGTACAATGAAGTGCCAAGCAATCCCAAGTATCCAACCATGAAAATGACTGAGAAATTACATGATATAGACAAGCCTAAATTCTTCCCATGACTCTAGGGGTCGAGCTCATCATTCTAGGAGCTGTTTGAACCAATTCTAAACAAGGAAATGAAATCTAGGTAGTCAAACAACTTACCCCTCTATGCTAGGAAACTGATTCATTCATTTAATTTTCACTTTTTAGTGAATGAATCCTCTAGAACAAGTAAAAATGTGCCAATATTACATTATGGTTATCAAATTACATCATGAAAGATCAAGAGTAGCATCAAAAAGCAAAACTGGTCAAAATTGGGTGAATTTATGAGCTGAACAGTGAAAAATAGGCAAAAATCCTCTATGCACTGCGCCTGATTCTCTATGCATCGTGCCACTTTGGAGCTTAATTTGAGGCCCTTCCCGGAGTCCAAATTGAGCCCAAGATAGCTTGTTGGAAAGCCCTACCTGTCTACTTTCCAACCCAAGTGGAATTTCTGAATTTGGATGTCATTTGCCCCTCCAAAACTTCAATATCCCAAGAGTGCTTCCTGTGTGTCAAAATAGGCGCTGTGAGGTCATTTTTTTGAGTGTTTTTGGCCTCTTGAGGACTCAAAACCTGCCCAAATTTCTTGGCCATGCACTAGAAACCATAATTTTTCATTCCAAATCCAGAAATGTAAAGTTTTTGTAATTTGGAGCTCCCTAGCAAAAGTGCGCGCCATGTGGCACGACGCATAGGGAGGAAAACCCTGTTTAGTGACCAAAGAAATTCAAAAATGACAAAATTTTCTCCAAATTACTTGAAATTTGGACTGAAGGTGCCTCATCAAGTATCATGCTCAACCAAAGAGGCATCGGCCAATATTTGGAGCTGATATTTCCTTTTACACCGTTCTAGTGTCCTCCTGGTGCATGTAGTTTCAGTTGTAAAGTCACTGTCTTGGTCATATAATGTATCGGTGTCCGCCTTCATGGTGTTTCAAAGTCTATTTGGCTTTCAATGAGATGAAGAATGAGAATTTGGTGCAATTTCCAAATGTGGGAGGGACTGTGGGAAATAGGGCAGTGTGGACAGTGGGGTTTTGCGCTTTGGAATTTTGACAAATGTAGGAACAATGGACAGTTACTTGATTGTTTGGGAAACTTGAGGTTTTGGGAATTCTACAAATGACATGAATGATAAGGAATGCAATGAATTTAGGGATAGGGATAGTGGGACTTAGGAATGAGCAACTTGGGATATGAGGGAATATTGGGATAGGGTTTAGTATATGGATTAGGGTTTGGGATTATGGGAAATAGGAATTGGGGGCATGGGCTTAGTGAATTTTGGAGGTATGTTAACTTAATGAAAATTGAGATTAAGGGATAAATGGGATAAGGGAATGATGGAAAGAGGATAGACTTGGTAGAAAATAGTTGTCAAACCCTAAGCAACAATCTTTGTGTGAGGAATTTGAAATGATAGGGTTCAACTTCTCTAAGAAATCACCATGAAACAAGAAACATGAAGTAAGCACCCAACTTGGATAGAAAACAATAATGGAGGCTCTACCTGAAAAATCCGTGCATTTTTGGGTGATGTGAGCGATTTGGGCAAGTTCTAGCAATTTTTGAACCCTCTGTCTATATGCGCCGCGCGGCTAGCCCAATGCGTTGTGCCTTGCCAATGCGTTGCGCCTGTGTTAGAATGCACTGAGTTTTGAGGCCCAGTGTGCCGTGGCGGCTGTATGCATTGCGCCTCCTGCCCAGTGCGCCGCGCCAGTAACTTACAACAATTTTTTACTCGAGCTTCATACTCATTCACCCAAATCGTTTAGCTTTTTGCTCTCTTGCGTGTAAATGAACTATTGAAGCACAAGAATATCTCCTATGGCATGGACTTTGGTTCTTCATTTGGCAAACCCAATTTTGTAATGTTGCAACTTTGGCACTTTCACATAACTCTGTTTTTGCTTCCACTTTGATTTTTGGCTGAATGATGAAACTCTGTCTATTTTTGCAGGGATGATTGGCATGTAATTTTGGCAAAGGATGACCAGGGCTGCGCCTGAAGTACCTCATGACTGAAAAACTTTTAAAAATTACATATTTATTACAAACCATGAATTTGATGATTTCTTCTTCAAAATAGAGTTTTGAAGAAGAATCATGATCAAACATATTGACGTTGAAATTTTGCAATGAAAACTGATTTTGAACCACCCTCATGTGCCTGTGGACATTATTAGATTTTTTGAAGATGAAACCATAGACCTAATGGACCCTTTTGCCGACCAAGAGACCAAATAGGACTGTGAATGACTTTAAAATTGATTTTGATGTATAGACACGGACCAACAGATACATGACATGAGGGAGATGAGTGACAAGACCGTTCCGTCAGAAAATCGATGCTCCTAATGGAATGCAGATGAATGGGCGGGACTCTTAAAAATGAAATGCAACAAAAGATGTTTTTATCTCTGATGGAGGGCTGAACAGACCAACACTAACACCAGCTTCCCGTGGTCAGTGCTATTTTGAACAGGTTTGTCAAGGCCTTCCACATTGCAAATGGAGTTTCCTTACTGTGGAGGTTCGATACAATATGATCTCGAACTCCTTCTAGGATAATCCTTCTCACCTTTACCACACACTTTCTCCACTCTGGCAGATCTTTAGCATCAAATGTTGGAGGCTTCGAGATATCATGATCTATGGATTCCTTCAGCCTGCTATCTTCCAACTCTGCCTCCATCCTTTCCTTCCAAGAAATATAGTTCAAACTACCCTAAAGGGAATATTTGAGTCTCAATCCATAGAATGACATTTTGTTGGCTCTGAAGTATGATAATGCAAATTCGATTACTCCTACAAAACAAACTCGTATTCCCCTCTTCTATAGTGATTTTAGCTCTGATACCATGTAGAATTTTCTTGTAGATTCAAACTGCATATTGTAATATGCTAAAACAATTGACTTGAATCTACTCTACTCATTAGCGGAAACAAAAATTGATCGATGAAATCACGAAGCAGAAAAAGGAATAATTTCAATCACACATAACACAATAATTTTCTTGGGAAAGCCATAACTAAAAATCCCTCTATCTGTATATTTCATTAATCAGAAGATATGAGAAGAAAATACAATGCTTTTTCAACCCGAACAATCTTTGCACAAGTACAATCTATCTCACTGCTTCACAAACTAGCTCAAGCCAATACTTAGCCAAATTTGTTGCCTGCCAAGCTCCTATTTCCTTGCACAGTTTCCTAGGGAATTAACCCATATTTAATTGGGAAATTCCTCATCCATAACTGTGCAATCCATCCATAGGCATTCCTCTGATTGCATGCATCACTTATTTAATTTAGATGATTTTACAACTGATAGTACACTATCCCTGAACTCCAATCTCAACTGGGTCTTTCTCATAACTCGCATGCATGAGTTATTTATGAGTTATTATTATTTATTTCATTGATCACTGCATGTGAATTAAATCCAAATTAATTCACTTGACCTCTCACTAGTTCCTCCATCAGTTAGAACTAGTTTAATTGAATTTAACTCAGTTAAACTGAATTAAATAATTACAACTCAATAATAACTCAACCTAGGCCCCTAAAATTTGGGGATCACTCTACATGAATCTAGATAGACTCTCAAATCGAATTTATTGAGCCAACTAAGTCAACTTAACTTAGTTAAATGTTACAAGTTGTTATGAGAATTAAAATTACAATTTAATTACTAATTTAATTCAAGGACAAATTATATTAGGATTTTTTTTTGTTGCATTTTTCAACAGACCAAGTATAAATGGCAGGAAGAAATCATAAATTGAAAATAACAATTAGAGGGATGAAAAATAAAATGAATGAACAAGAATTATTATTATTATTATTAATAACTAATAATAATTTATTAAGTTAAGAATGGGTTGGAAGAATAATTAGATAAATTCAAATAAAAATAAAAATTGTTCGGTAAAATAATAGAAAATTGAGCATGCAAGCTCGAGACTAGGTAATTAGAAATAAATGAAGTTTTGGAGTAGGGGAACTTGCCTTAATTTCAAAGGCTTAAACATTGAAAATTAAAGGGTCCAAGGCCAATACATAAATAGTTAACCATAACTATAGGCTACATCAAAATAATTATATGGGCAAAAGGGATCATATGAAAAATTGGAGAGGGCACTCAATGAGTATCATGGCACCCATGGTATGTATGAAGCATGCATATGATGTAACTGGGAAATCATAATTAGGACAACATTTATTTTGATGGCCTCAATACAACCCTTGCAAAGGACAGTTGTTTCCAGCGTTAAGTGCATCACATAACAAGGAAATTATGAGGAGTTATGTTACAATCACTCTTGCTGCATGTGGGATGGATCAACTAGAGCATAAATCCTTGATGATGCCACATAAATGGCCAAGAGGGAGATCTAAATTCATCCTTAATTTGGAGAGAAAGTGCCATAGGGTGGTCAAACGAGCAATATGTAGTACTTCGTTCACTCGTAAACTGTGGAATTTAATGAATAATAATGTCCGGGCTTAGCTCTTAAAGGAATACCTTGGACAACAATTTATTACAAGAGAGATTGGTTTTGTTTACGTCTAGACTTTTGTGGCATCTCTTAATATAAATATGGCTAAAGTGACTTGGTGAGAAATGTGGTCAGTGCAATAACTGGTGTGAATAGATTATGTGTCCCCAAGATGCACTCACCTTGCCGAACTGAAGGAAAGGAAATAATGACATCTGGGATCTGTGGAATATAGATCCTATGGGAGCCTATGCTAACTAGGTGAAAGGAACTTGGAGGAGGGATAAATTACAAGAGGTAACGAAAATTGGAAGTGAGAAAATTAACATGTGTAGAGGCTACGAAGGAACAACGAGCAACAACTTTTGTCACTGGTATGCCCATTGTGAATGCAAAGACAAGGTTACCAAATTAATGAAGAAATTGGATGTCATTCATCTATATTTGATAGTGACCAACTTGAAGGTTAAGGAAAAAATGGTGACAAATGTGCAAGTGTTGGAGGAGATTCAGGCCTTGAAAGAACAATCAGCTAAGCATGAAGATGAGATAGAATCACTTCACAGATAGATAGTGGAATTGTAGGAGCAAGTTCAACTACTAAACAATAGACTTACATATTACAATAATAAGAAATGGATTCAAGGAGGACAATGTATGGACCTTAATAGGCTGTTAAATGAGGAAAGATACAACTACAATTGAAGTATATTTTGTCGCAAATTTTTCTTTTTGCTTAGAAGTTTTTGTAGCTTATATAATTATACAAATTTATTAAATATTGAAATAATATATAGTCCCTCAAGAGGGCCACACGACAATACCAACCATAGGGAAATGAATGAAGAAGCTCAAAATGTACAATTTCCTGAGTATTTGCTATGACCAAGCACATAATTAATACAATCTATACTCATTTATGTTTTTATAAAAAAAATTCCAGATCTACCAAGCACTGAGAGGGATCAAATCTCTTGAGATGAAAACCTCTTTTAGAGTGAAAAGAGACTTGATCCCTCTCAGCGCTTGCTATATGTAGAGTTAAGATGGATATAGGCAGGTTACAGTGAAATTAAATTAGAATTAAAAATTAGATTATCGATAATAGGGAATTATCGTTGCTTGGAGACTTTTGTGGCTAGGGTTTGAAGAATGTTGATTTGGAAAATCCACAGGTGCCATTTTTAGTCGATGTTTCAAGTCACAAACAAGACTCATCATTGGGACATTAGAGTCAAGAGAAGAAAGTGAGAGATAATTGAATAAATAAGTAGGGAAGTAGAAGAAAAATAACATAATAAAAGAATTCAAAAATAAAAAGGAATAGAAATGCCGATAACCAAAAAAGAAGAAAAAGACAAAAAATTAAAGAAATTGAAAGGAGCATAAAGGACCTAAAAGAGGGGACAAAAATAAATAAAGAAAAATAGAATAAAGAAAATAAAATTAATAAATAGAAAAATAAAAGTTAACAAGGAAACTGAAATGAAAAGATGAAATACTAAGAATTATAAAAGGAAAAATAAAATAAAATAAAAGCAATAAAAATAATAAAAGGAAATTATAAAAGGAAAAATAAAAGTAATAAAAATCAATAGACAAAATAAAATAGAACCAAAAAAAATAATAAATAAAATTAAAATAAGGATATAATAGAAAAATAAAATAATAAGAAAGTGTAAAATAAATCAATAAAATGGAATCAAATAAAAAACATAAAATAAAATAACATAAAGAAAGGAATAGGGGAAGAATCAAATAAAATAAATAAAAGCATTAAGAAAACCTAATAGACAATAGGGGAAGGAAGGGGAACATAGGAGATTAAGTAAGTAAAGAAAAAGGATTAATAAAGGAGGAAAAGAGGGAGAGGGAGGGGATGTAGGAAGGAAGAGTCCAAAGCAGAAGGGGATAAAAGAGAGTTTAAGGAGGGGAAGCATGAAGAGAGGAAAAAGGTTAGATGAGGGAGATTAAAGGCATCCAACTGTTACTGACTTCAACACCTCATCTCTATTCAAGTTGTTGGGATGTTTAATGATTTCTAGAGCTTCTCTAAACTTGCGCTTGAAATAGTGGTCTTCTTTCATGATGATTTTCATATCTTCAAGGCATAAATGGTGTTTTGTTTTGGAAGAATGCTCAAAAAGGGTAGAGGATTGAATTCTTTCTTTTTTTATGTCTGCCCCATGTTCCTTGAGTCTTATTTTGAATGAATGACCGGTCTCTCCAATGTAGCACTTCCCACAAGAGCAGTTAATTTTGTAAACTCCTTTGAACTGAAATTGGTCAACTTTGTCTTTAACAAATCTCATATTTTGACGGATGGTCTCCAAGGGTTTGAAAGATGTAACAATACCATTTATTTTAAGGACCTTGGAAATTTTTTCAATGGTACCACAAATGTAGGTGAGAAATACTTTTCCTTTGGGGGGAGAAGAATTAGGGGAAGGGATGCTCCTTTTGGCTCTTTTGATAGATATGTTAATGTCCTTGTGATTATGGCCAATATCAAGAAAACAATTTCTAAGGTGGTTGATTTTTGATGGAAATGCTCATTATTAGATAATCTTGAGGCTCTAGTGATGAGTGTATTGAGGATCCCCATTTTTTGAGCAAGATGATGGTGAGAATTGACATGAAGATAGTTGTCAGTGTGTGTTTTCTTTCTATACACATGATGACCTATGCTTCCATCTTCTTTCCTTGTGAGGAGGACATCAAGAAAGGGAATGGTATTATTATCTTCAAGCTCCATGGTAAATTTGATATCATTGGAAATTCCATTTAGGTGCTCCAAGAACTTATCTAGTTCTAATTTGCCATGGGGCCAATTAACATTAGTGTCATCCACATATCTCTTCCATATTTTTGGTTTTAAAGGGTAGGTGTTGATGGCCTTCTTCTCAAACATCTCCATGTAAAGATTGGCGACAATGGGGGATAAAGGGGAGCCCATGGCCACACTAGTGGTTTGTTCAAAGAATTCTCCTTGGAAATTGAAAAATATTGATCTAAGGCAGATTTTAGCAAATATTGCAGTTTGGGGGTCAGTAACACCTTTGACCACCTCAATTGCTTCATTAAGGGGGATTTTGGTAAATAATGAGACAACATCAAATCTCACAATTAAATCATTGGGGTCACATTTGTCATCCTTGATGAGATCAACAAAATGCTTAGAATCCTTAATGAAGGAATCTATGTTACCAACAAGAGGTTTGAGGATGTTGCCTACATATTTTGCGAGCATATATGTGCGAGAGCAAATGGTATTTAATGTTGAATTTTTTGTAGATTCACAAGCTCATGCAATTTACTAAATCACAGGACAAGAATCTACTTCTACTTTCACCCAACGGAAGCCAATAGATCGATGAAAACAATAATAGCAAGAGTAAGATAAATCAATGACACATAACACAATAAATATCCAGGGAAAGCCACAGCTCAAAAACCCCACTATCTGTATTGCATATATCAGAAATCCATGATGATAATACAATGCTTGTTCTCACAAGAACAATCCCAACACTCAGTAAAATCAATCCTCAACTCATAAGCAAGCTCTTGGCCAACACTTAGCCAATTATTTATCTCTCCAAGTCCCTATTTCCTTGCACAATTCCTATGGCTAATCAGCCCATATTTATGGGAGTTCAGTGCATCCAAAACTGCGCAATACCTTCTAGGTTCAGTTCTTGATTGCATGCACCATCTGTACAACTCGAAAAATTATACAACTGATAGCACACTGTTCCTGCACTCTAGTCTCAACTGGGTCTTTCTTAGAATCGACATGCATGAGTTTCTGATGAGGGAATCTTCAGTTAACTAGAGTAGAACAAGTTGAGTGCATTAGTGCATCAACTGACTGTTAATTCTCTATTAGTTCCACAAACAATTTGTAACTAATTTAACTGAACTTAACTTAGTAAACTGAGTTATCTAATTACAACTCACAATTAACTCATCTTGGACTCCTATAATATAGGGAGAACATATAAATGACTTCATAAAGACTTCCAACTCGAAATTCCTAAGCTAATTAAGTTAATTAAATTTAATTAACTATTTGCAAGTTGCTATGAGAATAGAATTCAATTTTAATTCTTAGTTTAATTCAAGGACAATTTAAACTAGAATTTCTAGATTCTATTTTTAACATTTCTTGTTGCTATTTTTAACACTCCTTCTCAACAAGAAAGGAATTCAACTCGATCCCGATCTTGAACCTTTGGAATGTTTTGCATGCAACACTTCTCTCTAGAGTTGTTTCTCCAACAACTCCAAAAACAAAAAAACATCCAACCTGAATCAGTATGATGCCTCTGTCATCAAAGACTTTGACTGCTATTGCCTCTATCAACTGAAACTATTCACTTCTGTTGACTCTGCCTTTTTGTACTATTGTCGACCCTTCTCTGCTCTCTTCAGTATCTGACTACTCTAGCCTCTGTCACTCTAATATCTAACTGCATCAATCCCACTGATTCCTCCCACTACTATGTACTTTGGGCTCCTGTATCAACGTATGATCCATGAGATAAAACCTCTCAATGGATCCTGCCCAATTTCAATCCTCTTGGGACCATCACTTCACATCACCCCACCTCACACCTAAAGGTATGGCTGCATGTGATCCCTCTGCCCACTTGGCTCAAAATTCCCCCTACTAGAGGTCTCTGCATGAGTGGACACCTCCACTTAGTGTCCTCTCAGCTTCTCCAATTGTGGCTACTCCAAATTGTCTGAGACTTCTTCTATGCTTGAGTGTATCTCTCCACTCGATCTCCTCTTAGCTTCTCCAATTGAGGCTACTCCACAATTGTCGAAGACTACTTCTTCTGGGGCTGCATGTTGAGAGGTAATTTACTCTTCCTCTCAACCACCATGTCTCTAACCTTTGCCTTGCTCCTCAAGGCTTTCCATGCACCTTGAACCTCAAGATAATATAGGTTCTTGACTTGTGAACAGATCCGTTTCACCTGTCCATGGTGATGTGTCTAAGGAAAACCTTTGCCTTACTAAAAACTACATCATAGCCACGGTCTTCCAATGCCGTGACTAAAACAAGATTCTTCTTTAATCCTAGAACATACATCACATCTGTGATCCTGAGAGGGGAGCCAAACTCCCTCTGAAAGGTAACCGTACAGATCCTGGTAGCTCTATACCTCTTGCCATCTCCAAACTTTATGCTCTGCTTGAGGTCTTTCTCCTCAAAATCACTAAAGAGATCTCTATTCCCTGTCATATGGAATGAGGCATTGTTGTCAAGATACCACACGCCTCCCATGGTAGTGCCAAACATGAATGCAATGAGAGTGAAATCAAGTTCAAATTGTGAAGTTAGAGCTTCACCTGCTGCCACTACTTTCGGCTCCTTCTTGATTGCTTTCTTCTGTGGGTAGTTCTTGGCATAGTGCTCGTGCTCGTGACAGTGAAAACACTTGACTTTCGTCAAGTCCATATTCTTTCTGTCCTCCTTGCATTGGGAATTATTTCCCTTGGCCTTCTTTGCCTTACTCACTAAGGCAAAATCCTATTCCACTTCCTTGGAAGAGGTCCCATCTCTGGTGTTCCTCCTGCATCAAATCCAACCATATTTGTTCCTAATTTGGCAGCTTCTCTCGACCATTGACATAATCTTGATAACTATGCAAACTCTTTGGGAGTCCTAAAAGAGAAAGAATCACGATATCATCCCCGGCAACCATGATTCCAACACTTCCAAGTTCATCAAGACATTGAGTGAACTTGGTCAATCAATTTGGAATTGAGTCGCTTGCCTCCATCTTTATTTTTCGAAGTTTATCTTTCAGTGCCAATTTCCTTTGGTCATTGCTATTCTGGAAAAGATCCTTCAATGCTTTCCACATAGCATGTGGAGTTTCCTTCCCATGGAGACTCGAGACAATGTGGTCTCAAACTCCCTCAAGGATTATCTGCCTCGCCCTTGCCACACACTTCTTCCATTTGGCCAGATTTTTAGCATCCGATGTTGGTGGCTTAGGAATGTCCTGATCAATGAATTCCTTCAAGCCATTATCCTCCAACACGGCCTCCATCCTGTCCTTCCAGGCTATATAATTTGAGTTTCCATCCAAGGCATACTTGAGCCGCAAACCGTAGAACGCCATCTATCGATCCTGAAGTATGTATTGCAAATTCGAATTTCACCTCTAACCCATAAACTCAAAACTTCGAAATCTCCTCTAGTATAATGTTCTTTGCTCCGATACCATGTAGATATTTCTATAAATCTAGATCTGACACCATGTAGAATTTCTTGTAGATTCACAAGATCATGTAATTTACTAAAGCACAGGATAAGAATCTACTTCTACTTTCAACCACCAGAAGTCAATAGATTGATGAAAACAATAATAGCAAGAGGAAAATAAATCAATGCCACATAACACAATAAATATCCTAGGAAAGCCACAACTCAAAAACCCCACTATCTGTATTGCATATATCAGAAATCCAAGATGATAATACAATACTTGTTCTCACAAGAACAATCCCAACACTCAGTAAAATAAATCTTCAACTCATAAGCAAGCTCTTGGCCAACACTTAGCCAATTCCTTAGCTCTCCAAGTCCCTATTTCCTTGCGCAATTCCTATGGTTGATCAACTCATATTTATGGGAGTTTAATGCATCCAAAACTGTGCAACCCCTTCTAGGTTCAGTTCCCGATTTCATGCACCATCCGTACAACTTAGAAAATTTTACAATTGATAGTACACTGTCCCTGCATTCTAGTCTCAACTAGGTCCTTCTCAGAATCGAAATGCATGAGTTTCTGATGAGGGAATCTTCAGTTAACTGGTGTTATCACCAAAAGAATGATCATCTAGCCTAATTTACTCTATGGATCGAAGTACACCATGTAAAGCCAATTTTACCATAGTAAAATTGCTTTCTCTATGAGAAATTACTTAATAAATCACCTTTGTTAAGTAATTTATAATTAAACCCATGAATAATAATTAAATAAATCACTATTTCTTTAATTTTCTTCTAGGAATAATTAATTAAACCATTGTTCAATTATTATTCCTTGTCATATTTGACCCAATCATGAAAAATAAACACATAAACACATAAATCATTAATTATCTTTTTTTTCTCTAAGAATAATTAATTATCACTAATTAATTATTATTATTTGTCAAATTTGACTAAATCCCTTAGGAATAATTAAATAAATCATTATTTGTTTATTATTCCTTAACAAATTTCTCGATACGATAACTAAATCATTAATTTATTTATTATTTCTAAATAAAAGTTTAAATAGTTTTTCCCTCCTAACCAAATGTAATAAAATATTCCAAGTGGTTATTCCAAGAATGGGCTTAATAATATTTTATTATTTCTCATTATTCGAGGATAAATCAATATTTTGTTATAAGTAGAATGGTTTTCCGTTCATTATTCACTTTTGATTATTTTCATTATCGCACTCGCTGTTGTAACTCTGATTATTTTTATTATCGCACACCATTTTTGTTGGGTTTACACATTATAGAGGAGAGAGACTCTACACAAGTTGAAGACATTTGAGGATAGCCAAGAACCCATCCCGTAGAGGGGGACTGGTAACATTTATTTGTTCCCTTCACAGGTGTTATAATAAAATCTATTCTTTGTATATCTAGTTTCCATTAAATGATTGAAGTTATTACTATTTCTTTTTGCTGTTTAACTATGATTGTGGCATAGATCAGAATTTTGGCAGGTTTTGTTTCTATTAGTTACTGCAGATCTACAATGTTTAGTAGCCATTTATATTGTTAAGACTGTTTGTCATCCACAGTCTTAAGTGGGTTCTTTTCATACATCTTTGAGAAAAAACACTACAACAAAATTGGCAACTCCACTGATTTTATACTTCAGATCCAGAAACCTAGGTGACCTTCAGTTTTCAGCTTAGGGTGTTTGTTTTGTTTTGTTTTTGTTTTTGTTTTTTGTTTTGTTTTGTTTTATTTTTTGTTTTGTTTTTGTTTGTTTTGTTTTTTGTTTTTGTTTTTGTTTTTGTTTTGTTTTTGTATTGTTTTGTTTTTTGTTTTGTTTTGTTTTTTGTTTTTTTGTTTTTGTTTTTGTTTTTTGTTTTTTTTTTTTTTGTTTTTTTTTTGTTGTTGTTGTTGTTTTTTTTTAATGTTTCCTAGCTTTTTAACCCTGAATCTGTTAAATTTTTGACTTTCACAAGCTTTTTGGTATTTTCCGCTGGTCACAGGAACCAACCGCGACGAAGACAACAGTTTTTCCCGAGATTTGCTAACCGGGAATCAAGGAGAAGAAATCACACTTTTTAGCCCAAAGGTGCAATTTGTAGTCCAGAGCGCACCTTTCAGCCTAAAAGGTGCGATCTCACCTGAAAACAATTGAGTACATGCGATTTTTGGGTTTCTAGGTTTTTATCATATATGTTTTTGGGTTTTGGTAAGAACTGTCTGCTGGGTTGTTTGACCTCTATCTCATCCCTCTTAGGCCTTGATCTACTCTGATTTACTCGTCGAAGTGGAATTTAGCCCCCTAGGGATTCTAGTATACCTCCACCTTTATAGGAGGAGTTTAGCTAAGTGAGTAGTCTGAGTTTTTGCAGCACTTTCAACCATATTTTCCAGATCTGTAACCTTATGTTTAAGATCTATAAAGATAGGTTATCACCATTCATATTTTCATATTAAAACTTGTTTGGTCATTGGCCTTAGGGACCCATTGGTTTCCCTAGGTGTTTCACCCATCTCCCTACCTTTTTGTAGCAATATTCCTCTCTGGTTTTTTGCTGTTGCTGCACCTCCTTCCAGCAGCCTAGTGTCATTTGATCCCAATCACACCGAAATTTAGATTTCTTGACCTGTTTAGTGTGTTTTCCATCGATTTAGCCACCAACCAACGCAATGTTTGTAAACCCAGTTTGGGTGGGGTTTAGTTAATTGTTTTTCTGTTCATTTTCTGTTGTTAATTTCAGTTTATTTTCAACAAGATTTTTCTTTTTTACAAACACGGTCTGGGCTTAATCAATAAATACACTCACACACACAAGCACACCTTAAGTGAAGGGTGCTTGGTTTACACTACCAAGCCAAGGCTTAACATAATAAATTTATCTCCCCTCATCAAGACAAAGGCATATTGTTTATCTCCCTTCACCATTTCCATGTCACGTGTGTCTTAACAGGTCAGGTGACGTTTCAGAAGTCGAAAAAAAAATCCATTTGAGAAGAAATCGCGCTGAACCTTGGGTCCGAATTTCAGAGCTTTTCGCACGATATTTGCAGAGATATGATCAGAAGAAGTTGGTCTTTTTGCAGACTCCTGAATTACATTCAAAACAGGTGACCTGAGGAAAATCGTCATAACTTTCTCTCTGGGGATCGGATTGAAATTTCGTAAGAAGGTATAGAAAGAGGACGGACTGTAGTTTCTTGTATGCATGTTTCAGATCTAAAGGTTGAAACAGTGACTCGTGGCACGTCGTACAAGTTCGCTCTACTGAACTAGTCTAAAAGCAAGTCACTGTGGGAGATTTCACATAACTCTTCCTTGGAGAATCCAATTTGGGTCAGACTTGTGGCATTGGAAAGAGGATGCATAAGGCTACTATAGGTCACAATTTCAGAACTAGATGATCCGAAATTACAGAGATACATCAGACTAAATATCAGGCTTCTACAAAGTGAAAAAAGGTGTGTAGTTTTTTTTTAAATTTTTGCATAAGCTTGGTTTAACGGAATTCAAAGGGCATAGTAAAGCATTATTATCGATAACTGATGCCCCGAGGAAAGAAAATGCAAACACCTAGCAAGGAACCTGAAAGCTCTAGCATGACTCATGAAGAAGATGAAGAAATGCTACATGATATATCAAAATTACAAGAACAAGTGCAACAAATGTCACGCTCACAAAAGCTAACAGAAGCTAAGATAAATGGCATGGAATCTAAGATAAATGGCGTGGAATCTAAGATAAATGGTCTGGAATCTAAGATAAAGGGCATGGAAGCTAAGATGGATGATTCGAAGACAGATTTGAAGAGAGACATGGCAGATTTGAAGACAGACATGGCATATTTGAAGACAGATTTGACAAATTTTCTACAAGAAATACTTACTAATGGTGAAAAGGTTGTAAAGGAAACTCATGATGTGAACAAAAGTAATGTTAATCATGATTCCATAGACTCTAATGTTGGATCGAAGACCCACCATATTCCAAAAATTGATATGAGGAAGTTTGATGGCAAGGATCCCGCCACATGGATATTACAGATGGAGCAGTTCTTCGATCTCAATAATGTGCAAAACACACAAAAGGTACGTATGGAAACTGTATATTTGGAACCAAATCAGTTTGTATGGTATCAATGGCTTTGCTCTCGTAAACAATTTATCACTTGGGCAATTTTTACAGAAGAATTGATAGCACATTATGAAGATACAAAAAGCAACACTTTTTTTAGCCAATTGATAATTCTCAAACAAAAGGGTTCAGTAATGGAGCACATTGAGGAGTTCTAAAAATTGAACATAAGGGTAAAAGATATTCTAGAGGAGCATAGGGTTGATGTGTTAATATCCAACATGATGTTCACCTTTGGGAACCTGATTCATTAGAGAAGGCATTCAGGTTAGTAAGAAAAATGGAAAGCAAAATTATGGCAACCAGGAAGCATACCACTCACAACTATAAAGACGGAAGTGTTGTTGCCCCTAGTCTTCCACAACCTATAAGGTTGACACCACAACAATTAGAAGAAAAAAGAGCAAAAGGGCTTTGTTATAGTTGTGATAGCAAATACACTAAAGGTCATAAGTGTGCTGAGAAGAAATTATTCTACATAGATTATGAAGAGGAAGAAGAAAAGGAGCAAGAAAGGTTAAAAGAAGAAGATATACTCCAGGAACAAAGCCTAGATGAAGAACAAATAAATCCGACTATATCTTGTAATGCATTGGCGGGAATTACCACTCCTCAAACCATCAAGATAGAAGGAAAAATCAAGAAGAAAAAGGTAATAGTGTTGATTGATTCAGGAAGCACCCACAATTTTATTCATTGTAGGGTAGCAAAAGAATTAAATTGCTTCCTATATCCAGCACCAGAGTGTCAAGTGATGATTGCAAATGGAGGAACAATAAATTGCTCTGGAAGGTGCCATAATATCAAGCTATCCATGGGAGAATATGTATTGACTAGCCCAATGCTTTCCATTCCAATGGGAGGTGCTGATGTTGTACTAGGAGTCCAATGGCTACAATCCTTGGGTACAATAGCTTTTAATTTTCAAGAACTTTTCATCAAATTTTCTATGGAAGGAAAGGAAGTTGAATTAAGGGGTATTTCAGGGAAACCAGGAAAGATAATCAGCTCTAATGGTATGACAAAGCTTCTAAAAAAGGAGCAAAGAGGTGTAATTGCACAATTATGTTCGCTAGATGTTTCCACATCGGAATCATCTATTTCTCCAGATCTCCAAAAAGTCCCGGACAATCATTCCAAGGTATTTGAGACTCCCAAAGGTCTCCCACCTATGCATGATCATGATCATGCTATCCATCTGATTCCAGGAAGTGTTCCTCCAAACATCAGGCCATACAGATATCCCTATGTCCAAAAAAGTGAAATTGAACGTATGGTTGTAGAAATGCTAGAGGCTGGTATAATTCAACCAAGTCAAAGTTCTTTCTCTGCTCCAGTAGTATTAGTGCACAAGAAGGATGGATCATGGCGCATGTGTTCGGATTATAGGGAGCTCAACAAGCTCACTATTAAAGATAAGTTCCCCATTCCTGTCATTGATGAATTACTGGATGAATTGCATGGATCAATTTACTTCACCAAGTTGGATCTTCGTTCAGGATATCATCAAATCAGAATGAAGATTGAAGACATTCCGAAAATGGCATTTAGAACTCATGTGGGTCATTATGAATTTTTGGTCATGCCTTTTGGCCTTACCAATGCACCTTCAACATTTCAAGGTTTGATGAATTCAATTTTCAAACCATTCCTTAGAAAATTTGTGTTAGTATTTTTTGATGATATACTAATCTACAGCAAGTCTTGGAAGGATCATGTTGAACATGTTGACAAGGTGCTACAACTATTGGAGGAGAAACAATTATATGCAAAAAGATCCAAATGTTTCTTTGGAGTCCAGGAGGTGGAATATTTGGGTCATATTGTATCTCATGAAGGAGTTAAGGTAGACCCTAGCAAAATTAAAGCCATTAAGGAATGGAAAATCCCCACATCCACAAAGCATCTGCGAGGATTTCTTGGGTTGACAGGGAATTATCGCAAATTTGTTAAGAATTATGGGAGAATAGCAGCACCTCTAACAACATTATTGAAGAAAGATGCATTTTCATGGACTCTGGAAGCGACAAAGGCCTTTGAACATCTTAAAGAGGCAATGTGCCAAGCACCGGTCTTAGCTACACCGGACTTCACAAAAACCTTTATTGTGGAATGTGATGCTTCAAGAAATGGAATTGGTGCTGTTCTAATGCAAGATGAAAGACCCATTTCTTTTGAAAGTCGTCCAATCAAGGGAAAGTTTTTAAGCAAAGCTATTTATGAGAAGGAAATGTTGGCAATACTCCATGCACTTAAGAAATGGCGACCCTACCTAATGGGAAGACACTTCAAGGTAAAAGCGGATCATGATAGCCTTAAATACTTTTTAGAACAAAGATTATCCTCTGAAGAGCAACAAAAGTGGGTCACAAAGATGTTGGGTTATGACTTTGAAATCATCTACAAAAAAGGGAAGCAAAATGTGGTGGCAGATGCACTCTCAAGAAAGGATGAGGATGTGGAAGCATTGTTGTGCGCCATTTCTATTATCCAACCAGATTGGATAAACGAAGCAAGGGAAGAATGGAAGAATGATGAAGAAGTGTGGGCACTTATTCGAAAGCTACAACAAGGTTCCAGTACGTCTGATACATTTAGCTGGAAAAATGATTCATTATGGTACAAAGATCACTTATACCTCTGTAAGAATTCCCAGCTAAAACAAAAGATTCTTATGGAATTGCACACTTCTCCCTTAGGAGGGCACTCAGGATTTTTAAAAACTTACCACAGGGTTAAGAAGGAATTTTTTTGGGATGGCCTTAAATCAGATATTCAAAAGTTTGTGGCGGAATGTTTGGTTTGCCAACAAAATAAAGTTGAAACAATTAAGACACTAGGTCTATTACAACCTTTATCCATTCCAAGCCAACGTTGGGAGGAGGTTTCAATGGATTTTATCACAGGTTTACCCAAGTCTGAGGGAAAGAGTGTAATCATGGTGGTAGTTGACAGAATTACCAAGTATGCACACTTTTGTGCATTATCACATCCATTTAAAGCCAGTACAATTTCTACTGCATTTATGGAAACAATTCAAAAGCTACATGGAAACCCAAAGATTATTGTAAGTGACAGAGATCCCATTTTCACTGGAAATTTTTGGACAGAATAATTTTCTTGTCTTGGTACTCAGTTAGCTCATAGCTCATCTTATCATCCTCAATCTGATGGGAAAACTGAGATAGTAAAAAAATGTTTGGAAGGATATCTTCGTTGCTTTGTATCTGATAAACAGACACAATGGGTCAAATGGTTACCTCTGGCTGAATGGTGGTATAACACTTCCTTCCATACAGCAATAAAAATGACCCCATTTATGGCACTTTATGGGTATCAACCACCATCCATCACATCATATTTAAGAGAAAATTCTAAGGTTCAGGCAATGGAACATCACATCGAACATCAACAACAAGTCCTCCAACTCTTAAAGGATAACCTCCTGTTGGCACAAAATAGAATGAAACAACAGGCAGATCAACATCGCAGTGAAAGAAGTTTTGATGTAGGTGATTGGGTATTCCTACGGCTACAACCATATAAGCAAATGTCCCTAAAGCAAGCTAAGAAGGATAATAAATTATCACCAAAGTATTATGGTCCATACAAGGTGTTGCAAAAGATTGGTACTATGGCATACAAATTGGAGCTTCCTGCAGCTTCTCAATTGCACCCAGTTTTCCATGTTTCATGTTTAAAGAAGGTTATAGGTGACAAGATCTCAGTTCAAACAATATTGCCAGAACTTGATGAGGAAGGAAAAATTATATTGGAACCGGAAGCAGTCACAGAAACAAGAACTCGACAACTACGAAATCGATCAATTTCAGAATATCTTGTCAAGTGGAAGAACTTATCCGCTGAAGATTCCACATGGGAGGATGAGAATTTTATGCAGAAGTATCCAGAACTACTCAAACGTTGAGGACAACACTTTTTTGAAGGAGAGGGGCATGTTGGGTCCCTATAATACTAGTGATTACCCCATTACTATTGTAGTTATACCCCTTATTTATATTGTTGTTCCCCTATTACCCCCATGTTGTTATTTCTGTGCCCCATGGAATCCCTCTATTGTTATTTTTGTGGCTTTATATTATTATTGTTAGGTCGGCTAGATTATATTGTGACTCCTTAGACTCCTATATATAGAAAGGAGGTTTTGTCATTTGAATCATCCAAGAATTGTTCATTTATGTAATGTAAAGGACGTTGCCCCCTCGAAGAGGCTGAATTCTAAGGCGTTTATCTATCTTTTCTATCTTTTCTTGAGTTGGTTTCATAACAGTAATGCTGGAGAGGATCTTACCAACCATGTCTAATCCTTCCATATGTGGTGTTCGTCCAACTCCATTATCGATGACTCCATTTGTCTTTGGATTTTCCAACGCACACTCACTGGAGACATTGCAAAATGGTATGTAGACCAACCCGCCGCATCTCATTCCGGTTTCACAACGCTTTCTAAAGTGTTCCTTTCATATTTCTAGTTACCTCTTTGGTATGACACCGGTATGGAGCTATTCACCTCATTCCGTCAGTCCTCCACCACTTGCCTTTTCGACCATGCTTAAGAGTGGCGTCAAAGGAGGAGCACATGCCGTGCCCTGCTCTTTGAAGACAATGTCTACCTAGATTGGTTTCTTAGGATCCTTTTATCACCCATTGGAAAAGATGTCACGTCCCATTTTCCTCAGACCGAGGTAGAAGATCTCCAAACCGCTCTAAGATATGACCTAATTTATGCGCAATCCAATTATGTCTATACCGTCATTCCAGACCTCCCTCGTCCTGGAAGTGCCAATGCATCAGTGGCATCTCACGCCGCCGACGGTATCATTGGAACTCTTTCACATCCTTCGCCATATACTCAACAAAGTTATGGCTATCCCCAGGGGGGGCACCAGTTCCTCTAACACTTATGCCCCTCCTGCTAGCAACATGTTTTCAGGGCCCAACCTATCTACCAAACTGTTGCTCCTCCTTATGCATAGGAGAGCGCTCTAGCCCCTCAAGCATTAACACCACAACCTCCTATGCATCCTCAACTCCAGTAGCCACAACCCCATCAGGGTCAAGTTTTTGTGCAACAGAGTGCGACCAATCCCCAAAATTTGAAGAAAAAGAATAAGGGGAAGGGTAACAAGGGTAAACAGGGTAATCAAGGTAATCAACCTAGTGAACCCCAGGGGAACCTGCCTAACACCAACAACCAACAACACGACATCCAGCCCAAATAGAACAAGGCTATTCATACTAACAAGCCTTGTGCATGTTGTGGTGTACATGGACATTATACACATGAGTTTCCTCTCTTACCCCAGATGCGCCAAATGTGGGAAGATCAAACAGCTTTTAGAGGTCAACAATTACCTCAGAATCCTGTGCCATCTCAACCGACAGTGCTAAAAAATCTTTTCCCTCAGCAAGGATTTGTTGTTGCTCAACCTCAGCTAGGTCAAGCAGCCCATCCCCCCAACCTTCTAGTCGTAGTGACTACGAGATCCTTATGATGAATTTTGATGAGGTTAATCCCTCTGATATTAACCTGCAAACTCGGTCACGTCAATATGATAGGCCATCGACTTTGTCTGCCACTGAGTCCAAAATCAAAGCATCTGTTGAGCCTCTTACGACACCAAATGGTCCATTACAGATCCATCAACCTAAATTTAAGGCCATTCCCAAGATCCCAAAGGGACCATTACGATGTAATGTGGCTTCTAACCAAGCTACCCATACACATAGTATAGTAGACGACTTAGAGCAATCACCAGCCGCCATGTCAATGCTGGAAGTACTCTAGTCATGCCCATCTCAAAAGAAAGCTCTACTAACTGCTTTGGGCATAGTAGATCATTTTGACAATATTCTGATTGTCTTCCTTGTTGATACATTAGAACATCCCCCATTGCCTTCATCCATTGCTTTCCAGATACCAGTCCGAGTCTGTAATGCCATCATCTCTCGATGCATTATTGACGAAGGTGCATCCACCTATGTGATGTTCACTATTGTTTGGAAATAGCTTAAGTCACATGAGTTGTCCCCCTCCAGCATCACTTTGCGTGCTTGGGACAAACACTCCTCCTAGCCCCTTGGAATGTACCGCAACTGTATAGTGACCCTTGCGGGAAAGACTGTCCATGTCGACATTGAGGTTATTGATGCCCCTTTGGATTATAACATTCTCTTAGGTCGTAGTTACACATATGCCATGTCAGCCATTGCATCTGCGGTTTTCCGCAAGATGTGCTTCCCCCATGAAGGGAAGATTGTTACAATCGATCAGTTGACTTACTACAAGTTGACATACATGACCTCCCCCGAGTCCATTATATCTTCAATGTCAGATAAACAGTCTTGGGTGCTTTCCCTGCTCCTCTCCCTCCTATCTCAGAGCCTAACTCTATGAGTGTTTGCATGTTACAAGTGTCACGGGTTGCTCTCAAGCAGTCTGGTACATCTGATCAACAATCAACTCCTCAACACCTCGCTGTTGTCATCCCAGCTGAGCCGTCTGGATCCAACCCCCCAGGACCTCCTCCATTTGTGCATGCCTCTCCTGTGTTTCCACCAGGAACTGTTCCTCCAGGTCTCAACCATCTAGGAGCTATTCTGTCAGGACATTACCTTGCAGGACAGATACCTTTCTTATTCCCCCCTCCGGGAGTATTTTCTGTCCCTGTCATGGCTTCACTGGTCCTTCCTAACATGAATTTGGGGATCCCAGTATGGTACATCGATCCCCCTGCAAGCATTCCACCTGGTTAGCTATGACCTTATCATGCTTTGAACCTGATTCAACCAGTCCCTATGGCCCCTGCCGCTGCTTCAGTTCCATCACAACCTCAACAAGAACCCACTTCTGTTGCGAAAGCATCTAGACAGGGGGGCTAAGCTTAGAGGAAAGAACCAAAATACAAGGCTCCCCAAGCTCCTTCAGCCCCTAAGGCCCCAAAGCCATCACCCCTATGTGATTTGTGTAAAGTTGTTGGGCACACCACCAATAATTGTCCCGAGCTCCCTCATCTCAAACCTTTTGTTCATGAAACGTTATCTGAGTCAAATATCCCTGAAGTCCATGTTAACTTGCCAGGTCCACCCAAGAAACTCAAAACGTTGCACACAAACCACCCTTGTGCCCTCTGTGATCATCATGGTCACTATTCCCATTGTTTCCCTCGCCTCGATGAATTTCTTGATTGTCTTGAAGCACTTTGTGAATACGAGGCCACTCGTAGTGGAACCCATACTCCTCTACCCATGGATTATGGTACCCCTAGTCAACCAGAATAGGGACTTTGGTCCCACAATCGTCATCCCTTCCCCCGATGTCTAGATGATGAACACCATAGGCCATATCCTTTACTTGTCATCATCCTGTTGTGGCCGCAAAATTCTATTGCTGAAACATGGGGGATAACCACCTAGTCCAGACCTTAAGACTACTCCTTTTCCATTTAAAGTGGTGGCTTCGACTGGGGATAATGGGACTAGTTTCCCAGTGTGGGTTTTAAGGCGAGAGTGGGTGGTTCATGAGTGATTTTCAATAGAATAATGATGATCTAAGTGACCTATTATATAATGCAATTTCTCTAACTAACTTATTCTAATATAAACCCGGGTGTTCTTATGTGGTATGCGATCTACAAAGATATCTGTTTAACATGTGATAATAAAGATTGAACACAACGAAATAGAGATGATAACATAAAAGATAATTCCTTTGACTAAATAGTTAGTCAAAGGAATTTATAAAATATATCGCACATATGATGAGTTATATATGAAAGTCACAAATTCAGCTAGGCATCGTACACGAGTGCAATTAATGCTTAAGAGAAACAATAAATCTCACATATAATTCGTGAAAGTAAAGTTATTCCACTAATTAAATGTAAATAGAATCAATCATACATGATAATAATACCATATGTGTGAAGTCCTGCTCATTTGACAAATGAAATAGACCAGCTTCTTTCTTCAATTAAAATTGTCTCCCAAGAATACAAAAGTGCATCAACAAAGGAAAGAAGTCTGATATCTAAAAGAAACCATAATGTTCCATAATTTCACCAAAGCATTCACAAACTTACAATATTGTATTCTTTGCAAATGTTTTTGATAAAATTCTGGACCCTTCTCTAAATGCATGAGAAGGGTATAAATACTATTCTAACTAAATGTGCAAAAATAGATTATACAAAATTTGAGGAGGTTTCAAACAACCTTCCTCCTAACTAGGTAACTAACTCCAAAAATAAATAGAGGCTAAATAAACAAAACTAAGAGGATGAATTTCTATCTACCAGCTTGTCCTTTAAATCGCAAATATCGGTCATCGGTTGAATTTGAGGAGGTGGCCTGAAATGAGTCCTGAGCTATCCTGTGAAGATCGCATCGGTGAGCGGTGGCAACATCCTTTGAGTCGTGTGAAGGGAACAGTTGAGAGTCATAATATGGCTATGTGGCTTAACAAGATACTACCAATACAACTCCCAGTTGGTCGTGGTCAGTTTTGTAATTGCCTCTCTTTGACTCCCCGCCTTTTCTTACCAGTCTTTATACAGAGCAGTTAAATCGAGAATTTATTTTGTATTGCCTTCTTTGATGAGATTGGTGGCGAACAATATGTGATTCACTGCTTTGATGATGTTCTTTGATACTCCAGCTGCCCTTGCAATTGCTAGCTCGGCTTGTTGATTCTGGCATCCCAATCTGTGAAGAGAATGTATTTATGCATTTCTTCAATCTCGGGTAGATTGGCTTTCCTTCCATCTTCTGTCTCCTGCCATTCGATGAACTCAGAGATTCTGGTGTTTAAATATTTAAACTCCGTTCTCTGGTCGATTAACTTATCTGTCATCTAGTCACGAGTAGTCAGATAGGGAGTAATGTGTGACATCTTCTGGCAGAAATACTCTTGCTGTTTCACCAGAAGGGAATTTAATTCCAGGGCCTCTTTGATGAACTCCTCAGTAGTGGGAATGTCCTTGTATCTTTCCATGGATTGCTGAATTTCTTGGAGTTGCATATTTTTGGCCAATATATCGGCCTCATGGCTTATTTTTAGGACCTCCATGTCTTGCTGCAATTGTGTCAGTTTCTCTACCACCTGCCTGTTTGCACTTGCTTTCTCTGCCTCAAGCTCTTGTTCGAGCTGCGCAATTCTCTCCTCTTTCTCCCTTAGTAAAGTAGAGACCTCAGTAGCCTTGTACATAGTGGCCAATGCATATGCTCCCATGAACTGTGATTGTCTGGTCATGTTCTTGGCAGAGTTGAAAGGAATGTCCTTCCAAACAACTTCCATTGGCTCGTTTCTAGGTGGGAATTCAGGTGTATCTACCCTTCGCCTTTTTCTCTGCCTTCTAACTAAAACCTTGTGGAGAGGGCTATAGAACACATCAAGTGGAGGTATTTCAGTTACCTTTGGAAAAATTTCCGATGTGGGTAGAGCAGGGATAATTTCAGCATGCTGGGACGTTGTTTCTTGTTCCTCCATAGGTGTAGATTGTTCGTTGACAGACTTGGGCTCTGTATCGTTATGAACATGCAGAGGAGTTTTCCATTCCTCTGTTTCTTAGGTGTTTGAGGCTTTGGGAGTGCCTTGTAATTTCTGATTAAAATGATTCCACTCCTACTCCAAACTATTGCCTTTGGCCTCTGAAATGATCTTTGTAGTGGGGGTGCTCATCACTTGCTTCTCAGCTGACTTCCTGCTAGACTCAGCTGTGTTGTCAGTGTCTTGGGGTTTCCTTGTGTCTGGTGCCTTCTCAGTGTTTACCTGAGAGTCTATTTGAGAGCTAGGACCTCCACTATCAACAGTGACACTTGGAGTAGACTTATCCTTGGGCTTTAATAGATGCATTGGGATCACCCGGAGCCTCTCATCTCTGAATTCCTAAAATCTTTGAAAATATTCAGGTTTTAGATTCGCTTTTTCCCATTTGAATGCTTGTTCGAAGGATACGGCTAACTGTAACAAATACTCAAAATAATTATTGTCATGATTGTATGGCTTGAGATTTACTCTAATAGTGACATTATATGCCACTTTGTTTGGATCAAATTGCCTATTAGGCAATGTATGAAGTCTGAGGGCTTCCATATGTGCTGATTCCTTAGTAGCATGAACAAAATTGGTTAAAGTAAAAGAACCACATTTGATAGGGAAAATGGGCCATAATGACTTCTTGCCATCTTTGAGAACTTTAATCAGGCCCTTTCCCACAGTCTGGTAGGAAATCTCTCTTGCTAATAACTTATCAGAAACATATAAAGGAAGGACATGTGGATCAACTGTGCTACCAAAAACCCTAATGTAGGTGAACCACTCTTCAATAAAATACTTTCCGACATTAAGAAGGGCTGCTGCAGCTTCTTGGGAAAACCTAGGGGCTTTATTATTAAAAATCATTTGATGTAGGGGAAACACAACAACATGGAATATCTTATAGAAGTGAGGTATGTAATGCCATTCCCATATTTTTTTATGACTAAGATGGATTGGGTAAGGATCTTGTAAGGTCCATTTCCAACCCATGGTTGGAAATGTTGCGCAAAAACAGATAGCATCCATAATGTAGGCACTAAAATAGAAGGGAGGGAGGTTATATGAAAAGGAGGTTTTCTTTTGTTGATATTCAATAATGGTGGTGGCTAGAATGTCATATAGGATGGAAGGCTAATTCATGATATGGGAATTAACACAGGCATCAATCAGAGGAATCCATTCTATTGAAAACTTAATATTATTGGGTAGCCCATACAATCTAGATAACATGGTTGCTGCATAGTTGTAGGGTTTTGCCAAAGAGGCTATAGCATACATACCCGCCTTTTCATACTTGAATTTTTTGTCCAACACCCTCCAAACCTGAATTAGCTTGAAGGGGTCTGGGTTCTTCTTTGCGAAGTTAGCCACAAATGTGCTATCGTAGATATCCTACGGATCAAGTATGTGGTACCTATTCTTCAAATCTTCTGCTCTAAATGACCCTACAAGCTCCATCCTTGAATTCTTGAACTGCCTATCTTCAATGATAAGCTTTCTTTCACCCACTTGATCATATCTGTATAGGGGAGGATTTTAGCTCTTGCTCCTATCCTATGAAGGAATGAACAGGAAGCATCTCAACATTGAAGTTTTGAAGGCCTTTTAGAGTCAGATGTTTCTCTCCTAATAGTGATTTTAGGAAGCTCATCCTCCAGCCTATTGTAAATTAATTCTCAAGCTGTTGCACCTCCGACAACATCACAAACTATGTCAATGAAGATAGGAGCCATCTCTGTAAAATCAGCTTCAACAATGGTCTGTTTGCTCTATTTCTGCATCACCTTTCTTAGTGACATGTCTTTTGTCACTTGCCTGAAATAGATAAGATATATCAGCGCCGACGATATCTAGTAATTAAGACTGAAAGCTTCAATGAAATGGCTTTGGATCGTGAGAAAGGTTTTAATGAGATACTCGATTATAACTACCCATAACCTGGAAAATGCTTATCCTTCCTTAGGCCGCTAAATATTTATTAACCTGTCAACTTGTTTGTTTTGGTATTTAAAACGTATTTATTTCACACGTTTTACCGCTCTTAATCGCGCATCGTGGTGTTTAAAGGGATACAGTATAGCGCTACCGGATGCATCATGTGAAATGTGATTATGGATATCGCAGTATCACATTTCAAAAATTGTTTGTGGTTGTTCTAATGGCATGGTTAAGTTTCTTGCGAACTACGCGAAGTGCGAAATGCGATTGCGAAATGACAAGGTGATGTTATCGCAATAGGAGACTTATCACATATCACAATTTTTTGAAGGTGTTTTAACATAGTCATGTGGAAAAGTGTGATTTGCGATTTGCGATTTGTGATTTGCAATATGGATTTCATCCTTAGCTATTTTTGCAATATCTTAGAGGTAGGTATTATTATCCTAAGCCTAAAAATTTAAAAGGGTCCCCATTTATAAATCTAACCATAGCTATTGTTCTTTATAAATGGGGGAGCTATTTCATAGTACAACAATTGGCGATTCACTTGGGAGAACCAGTTATCTCTGAGTAGTTTTTTGAAATTTCTAAAAAATTTCAAAGAAATCAGAGTTATAAGAATAATGATTACATGAATTATGAGCTAAACAACATTTTTATGGGATCATCATTACTTGCTCAGCTTATCTACTTAATTACTTTACCCTTTTAATGATAGAAGTATAAACATTTGCATCAACCAATAAAGTTTAAAGTAATATAACACGTGTCTTCTGCAGATTATTTTTTTGGTGTTTACTCATTTATCACAGATAGAGCCTCTGCTGGTAGCATGCATTCATAGCCTCGACAGAGTTATCTTTTAACCAACAATAATTCATTATCCCACCTGTATGAATTTTCAAATTTAAAAATGATATTCACTTGAATTGAATCTCACTTGGACCTTGTCGGCTGGATAAATCGTTCTTGCGGACAAGACCGATCTCCCTAGTATCAACAGATATCTAGAGACAAGTGGAACAAGCAAATCTACCTTTCTCTAAATATATTGCGATTTATAAATAAAAACCAAGAGGTGTTTTAGACCCTACCTTAAGTCCAACACTAGTTTGTGGCAGCCACGCTTCGACCGTTCGAATGAGTTTCCTATTGAGAACCTGCAATCACAAACAAGCACACATCAAATAACACCTGCATAGCTAATATAATAAATCATATTCATCATGGTGATCAAGGAATCCATGAAATAAACCATAAAACACAGCTTATTGAGAAAAATAAACTTGATTGTATTAACTTTAAGAATAGAAGAACTTTACAACCTTTGGTGCCTTGATGTTGTACAAGCTCCTCCCAACGTCCAAGCAAGAATATCCTCTACTTTGACAAGCCTCACACTCTTCCCAATGAGATCAAAAAGGTATGTAATCTCTCCTCTCAAGCTAAATTAGGAAGACTAAATTCCAACAACATTTCACTTCAAAAATATTCAGCTTTCCACCTCCTCAGTAACTAGCCCAATGCCTCATTTTATAGTGTAGAGGAAGGAAGTTACAGGTCCACCTATGAAGGGATACAGTCCTCCTTCAAAGGGATAAGCTCCTCACATCAAGGGGTTAGTTCCTTAAGGTATGGGATGCATGAACCTTAAAGGAGCGAACTTGCCACCTCAAGATTCCCTCTAGAAGCTTCTAGAAATAACCCAAAGTGAGTTTTAAGAATGTACTTGCGCCTTTTTGAATTTTACAGGGGTCCGCACCCAGTACATAGAAACAGAGCGGTCAGGTAAGCAGGGGACATGACCAATAGGTGCATGACCACAAGTAATGCTAAGAGAAAGTGCGGAACCAGAGTTTTAGAGATTTTTAAGGGCTTTCTCTTATTTTTCAAGGCTTGACATGAAGAGCTGAGCTTTAAGACTTGCAAAGGAGGAAAGTATGAGTGGTGATAGACTCACACTGATTGCAGAATGTCACGGTGACAATATTTTGTGCAACAGACTGCCCCCTAAAGTGCGAAGTCTATAATAGATAAGGATAATATTTGTCATCTAAGAAGAGTGAAGTACTTTATCATTTCAAGGATCATCCTGTGGACATCCTGGTCAGAACCTGTAAAAAAATTCAATAAAAAATATATATATGTGAACATATCATCGCTGAGGTAGGCATTCCCATACTCAGATCAAAACTGACTAGAAAACTAACTAAACTGCTCTGATATAGGAATGATTTTTCAATACATCACAAGTATAGACATATGTAGACACAGTATGGGTGCAACCATCTGTTTATGAAAATTCCACTGTATAATGAATAACAAAATTCCTCGCAGCCTGGATGGTGGGAACTAGATTCAGGGTCTTGATTTCTGCTTCCCGAAATAGTACGATTCTATCCATGTGAATGAATGTGTTGAAGTCAAACATGGTAGAAACCACTTGATTACTAGTCAATGATGTGAACTATTAACAAGTGTTATAGAAACCACCAGTAATGTCAATGGCTCTCAAAGTACTCATACAATCCATGAAATGTGAATAGATGAGCTGATGTTGAACATGTCATAGAATCCTTTGATAGAAGGTCAATGATGCAACCTGTCATCGAAGGCGAGAAACCTGCCATTGAGGCATCCAGATTCCAAGGTACTGACGATTTCTAGATCATCTTTCTAGATAATGAGCTGAAGTCGATAGAAAGCGATCCGTCGTAGGTAAGTCCACAACATGAAATCAGAGATCAAGTTTGAAGAAATATATTTGGCAAGGACTAACTCAGGGATGGTCAAGGTGGATGACAGATATTTTGTAGATGAATGGTTTATTTGAACTGACCTCTTGAACACATAACGACACTACAGATGGTTTGGTGACAATTGACCCAAAGCTAATACCCAAAAACCGGTTGAAGACTTTCAATATGGTTTGATTAAATGTTAGGCAAAGGATTTCCCAACCCAGGTGAACAAAAAGTGTCGTGTTCAAGAGTGGTTAAATGCTTTTCTAAAACACAAGGTATAACAAACAGGTTCATTTTTCTCTCTTTACCCCACCATTTCTGGCAAGTACCTCTTTATTTTTGACAAGCTTGAGGAGGATAAAATTTGCTTGGTTATAAGCTCACCCTTCGGATGAGTCCAACTTAGTTTAAAATTCAAACCCTAAGAAGGAGTGGTTCGTTCCCGTTTTAAAATGGAACAGGTCCTTTACTGTTACATTTTAACGAGTCCAGTATAGGAGAAACTCGGCGTTTTTCAATTTTAGGGAGTTAGAAGAAAAACTTAAGAAAACTCCATGGTTGTCCTTTTTCGTAAATTTGTGTCTCCCAAGCCCGAAAAAGTATAAAATAATACTTGAGAGAACCGCTTGACCATTACGATCAAGGAGTACTTTTCATAATTAGTGTCTTTGATCCGAAAAAGTAAAAAAGCGACCAACGACACGTCGTTTTATAACCAATATCGAACTTGAAACGACAAAAGCCTGACAATATTTTCATGTTTATACAGTCAGAAAAGAGCTATAAGTGGACCATCCTTTTAATTCTGTTTTAACGAGCTTAAAGAAAAACTCAGCAATCTTTTCATATTTTATGAGTCAGAAAAGAGCTTAAAGAGGACTCCAATGTTTTTTGTTGAAAATGATCAATTTTGCCTGAAAAATCCAATATTCTGCACAAAAACTCAAACATTACTCATACCTGTTTAAAATATATAAAAATGCATCAAAAAGCTACCTTTTTAAAGTGAAAAATAAACAAATTAAAGAATTCATTTATTAAAAAAAGCTTATAGAAAGGGCTTTTGTAAATTCATTTTTACCGTTTGACTTCAGAGTGAGAAAAGAGAGCTTTTGGGTAAGAAACTTCCTGTGAAGATTGCGGAAAATCCATCCATTGGAATCGAAAACCATCAGCTCCAGGTAATCCACATGACTTTAATCTTGCATTTCAACGTTTGAATTTCGTTTTTAGGCTTCCATTTTGATTTTTTAGAGAAAAATTAGTTTAAAAGACCGCTCGCGGGGTCCGCAGGCGCAACATGTGAAACCTGTGGACCTTGAATTTTTCCTACAAAGGAAAGAGCCAGGGGCCCGCACCTGCCGCTTGGGAAGAGTGCGGACCTACGCATTGTCCCTAACTAGTGGGTGTGGACCCCGCGAAATAGGTTTTAAAACTTCAATTTTTTCTATTTCCGCCCAAAATTTTTTTGAACTAAAATGTTCTAATCCGCCGTTTTTGCAATGTAGGATATACACAATGATCATTTGGTGGGAACGGGAGCACGAAGATGTGGACCTTGCTGCAATTAATCATCAGCCCTCATTGGATGCATTGAGGGCATGCGGGCTATTTAAATTATGGGGCATACCTGGCATGAGGGCCCAAGTAGACGTTTTGCAATCGCTGGTGGACAGGTGGAATATACAGGACCAATGTTTCATTATTGGTGGCCACCGGCTCAAAATGGAGCTAGAGGAAATTTACTTCTTGACTGGTTTGCCCAAGAGAGGTGAACGATTATCTCTATTTGGGACTAGGCCAGGTGGCCAGTTTGTCGATAGTCTCCGACTAGAGTTTTGTAATGACCAAACAAAGGACAAAGGGATCGATATCAAAACTATCTCCCGTCCTGAACTTAAAGTGATTGCATGTACTGTCACCAGAATCTGTAGAAGCGCAGCACTGCATGTAGCTACCGGATCCCAAATGTGAATGGAAGTAGACTATTATCGAGGCACCATCTTCAACTGGTGCGAAGCTGTGTTGGCGAATGTAAAAGGCCAACTAACTAGAGCAAAGAATGAACAACTAAAAAACTTTGGATATGGTTTCCTAGTTGTGAGCTTTGGTCTAGAGAGGGTCCCGATGTTGGTCCCACAACATCTTTCTGTTGGAGTTGGCATACCCAGACATATGGCCGCCAGATGCTCTAGAGTGACAGTCATTTAGAACCTTTTTAGCTTCTTCATGAGTTAAACAACGTCGAAAAACAGAATCTACCCCACGACGATAGAGTGTATCTCCAATAATTTTGTATTGTTGGGATTGGAAAAGTATTTTCTGTCGCTGAGATCATGAAATTTCAGGCTGAAAAGATTGGGTTTGGAGATAAACTATGATATCTCCATACCATGGATCAAGAGTGCTGATAAGAAAAAAGGATTTGTCTGCAATGGGCTCTTCCGCCACAGTTTCAGTATCAGCACGCGGGAAATCACACATCAATTCCGCAAAAACCAAAGATTTCTTTGCCTTGGATTTTCCAAATTCCAAGTCAAATTCATGCAGGATAACAATCCATTTGGAATCCTTGCCCCCTAGCAATTGTTTGGTCAAAATATAGATCATAGGGTTACAGTTAGAAATTATGGTAGTTTTGCATAGTAAGATGTAATGACGAAATCTTTGGACAATTTGAACAGCTGCCAAAGCCAATTTCTCCACATGCGAATATTTAAGCTCAGTCAGATTCAAAGTTCGATTAAGATAGTAAATCACATGTTCACTATTGAATTCATCTTCTTGAACTAAAACCATCCCGATGGTGGAATGAGAAGCAGCGAGGTACAAGAAGTAATCCTAGTTGTAGTTGGGAGGATGCAATAATGGTGCATGGGTCAACGCATGTTTAAGTGCATCGAAAGATTTGTCAGCTATCTCATCCCAAAAGAATGGAGTATTCTGTTTCAACAACCTAGTAAAACCCTTTGTCATCTCGACGTAGTTAGGAATGAAACGACGTAAAAAGTTTTCTTTCCCTTGCAAATTTTGGAGTTGGCGAAGAGTTGAAGGAGGAGGCAATTTGATAATAGCTTCAACCTTCGAGGGATCGACACGAATGCTAGCTTTTGAAACAACGAATCCCAGTAAATGACCCGTTTCTATACAGAAAACACATTTGTGTGGATTCAACATAATTCGATAATGCCTACATCTCTTAAAGATTGCTTGTAAATGAGTGAGATGATTGGCTCTACATAATGAATGGGCAGGTAAATCATCGAGATAAGGCTGCACAATGTGCTTGATGTCATGAAACGCATAAGACATAGCTCTTTGAAAAGTTGCTCCGACATTCTTCAACCCAAAAGGTAATTTGCAATAAGAAAACATTCCCCATGGGCAAATGAAAGCCGTTTTTGGTTGATCAGCAGGGAGTATGTTGATTTTATTGTAATCAGAAAAACCATCCATAAAGGAGAAAATTTCACTGCCGGCACAATCATCAATGATTTGATCGATATAGGGGGTTGGGTAATTGTCTTTAGGACAAGCTCGATTAATATCCCTATAATCGATACATATTCTTATTGTTCCTTGCTTTTTGTTAACATGAACAATATTCGATACCCAATCCGTTAAGGGAATTGGATAAATGAAACCTGCTCGAAGTAATTTCTCAACTTCAGCTTTAATAGCAGCATCTTTTAGCGGATGTATCTAATGAAAACGTTGCCGGACAGGTTTAGCATCCGGGTAAGTTTTAATTTCATGAACAACATTTGCTGGATCGATTCCTGGCATCTCTTCATATGACCAGGAAAACACGTCACAGAATTCTTGAAATAGGTCTTTATAAGTTTGGATTTCATTGTCCGTACAGGAAGCACCTATATGAATGTTTTCAACAATTCCTGGTTTAACTGAAATGTCAATAGGAATCGTTCAAGAAATATTTCCCAAATTTAACTCAAAATCAGGATGTTGCAATGGATTCTATGGTTCTTTGACATAATCAGTAGTGAAAATAGATGAAAAATCATTTTCAAAATGATCAAGCTCAGGTAAGAACGAAGATTGATGATGATCAAGCTCAGGTAAGAACGAAGATCAACAGACAAAAGTTCACGAATCTGCTCATCAGTATGAACAAGCTTGGAAAAAGTTGTTGAATCTGAGGTTGATATTGAAAGTGATTCTACATGGACCACATTCATTAGATCAATTTCGGTTGAAGAAGGGTCAGAAAATGACTGTACAACCTAATATGCAATTTCATAGGGACTCAAAGGCATCGCATCACCAAATGAATCCACCTCAGATTCGGAAGGTACGATCCAAGGATCATAAACAACAATAGTGTTTGATGAAATCATATGAATGGTTGCAGTAGAAGGTGATACGTTAGGAGGAGGAAAAGAAAAAGTTCCTAGTAAACTAGAATCTTTAATCAATCCTACCCTAACATCCTTATAAGGGATAGTTGTTTTACTAACATGTTGGATACTTTCAGAAGAGGTTGGGTCGGATGAAAAATAAGTTAGCTGGTCTATGGTTATGATATTTCCATTATGAGGAAACTTTATAAGCTGAAAGACCGACGAAACAACAACTTTCATAGCGTAAGACCAGCTGCAACCCAAAAGAAGGTTGTAATCTAGAGGGGCATCAACCACTTCCACATCTAGATTAACAGTTTTTCCTTCAACCCCTATAGGTAAATCCTGTAGAATGCCAAAAGGATGGAACCCACGGCCATCAAAAGCCTTTAGAATCGTTGGGGATTGATTGAGTGTAGGAGAACCAAGCGATCTACAAAACTGGATCGACATAATACACGTAGAAGCTCCCTCATCAATTACAGTACTAAAGCAAGGTTTGTTTTTGACTAACACTGGAATCTGGAAAGCCATTTGATGAGGTAGGCGAGGTGTACTATGCTCTAAATCGAAGATTATAAGGTTTGAATCCTGAATATCAACAGCTCCTATAGTCGACAATAGTAATTTACGTTGTGCTGGGCATGATTACAGCACCTCCAAAGCCGACATTGCTGAAGGGGAAATAGCTAAGTCTTCAACAATGTTATAATTCTGAGCAGCTCTCACATGCAGATTGAAAGCTGACTTTTGAAGTATACCTTTAGCAGGCGGTTTTATTACTAAGTCTGGGTTAGGTTTCTCAATCTGTAGTGGATCAGAACCGGAACGAGTTGAAGTTGATGGGTTTGAATTAGAAGATTCTACTTCCTTACCACCAACAGGAATTTTACTACCATAATCTTGCGATCGCGTCGCAATCCTGACATGAGACATCATCATTATGGGTTCTTTTGAGGCATTTGAGGAAGAACCGATCATCTTACTATCTTGACTAGGAAAAGGATCCTTCAAGACAACAGGCGTTTGAGAACCTTTGATAATTTTCGCAATCTCAGTGCGATATGGGCAGTCTCTTGTAAAATGCTCTTTGTCACAAATGAGACAAGGATTGCAAGGTTTACGTTTCTCGTTAGTAGATTTAGTTTTATTTGATTTCTCTTTTGAGTTTTGTTTATTTTTCTTCTTCCCTTTATTTTTGCTGCCGGATTTTGATTTGGCCGTAGATGATTCTACAACATGAATATTGGCAGGACTTTCAGCGGAAGGGTCTCCTGTTGGGGAATCTAGTAAAGTTATAATAGGAGAAGAATTATTTGAAGATTTCTTCTTGCTTTTGGTGTTAACTGAACCAATCATACCATCAGCAGCATGAGACCCTGAAGGAGTTGCAGTTATTTGATTTTTTTTCGGAAGGCCGGGGATTTTTTCGTGTAAAGCACCTGACTGCATATAAACGAGGTCAAGGCACTGAGCTTGAGCAATTACTTGCTCTTCAGTAACAACTCCTGCCTTAGCTACATCCTTAGTGATTTTAGGTAACAATGATTTAACAAACCATTTTGCTAAAATTTGATCAGGAATAAAAACTTTCACTAAACGTCGTCAACGTCACCATTCATGAATATGATCTAAAATATATGTGGACGCTGACTGTTTTAATGAAGTTAATAATTCCGTGCCATTGTCATATCTAACCGACAACTGAAAATGAGTTAAGAACCAAGTGGATAACTGACTAAAATTATAAAAAGAGGCTCGCAGTAACTCAATGTACCACTTGGCCGCAAGACCAATCAGAGTGTGTTGAAAAAGACGTAAGCGAATTGAATCATCTATAATGGAGTTAGATGCACACCAGAGGTGATAAGTCATCACATGGTTTGACGGATCCTCTCCTGATTTACCTTCAAACTTTGGGATATCATTGGGCAACTTATTTGGCATTGGCGGCCAAAACGGAAGATAATTAATTGGATCGTTCATAAGGCACGACAAATCAGGCAAGTCCAAAGTTGCAATAAACGGTAACTGACGGTTAGGGTCACGAAAACCCTGGGTCATAAGACCAGCCCCAGGAGGAGGATATCCAAGATAACTTGGAATTGGAATCGAATTTGGAATATTATATCCTCCCGGAAAACCAGGATTAACCGGACCAAACTGGGGTTGTTGAGGTTGCTGATAAGTATATCCAGGGTACGGTCCATAATGGTAAATTGGGATTTGCACAGCAGGACTGAATTGGTACTGTCCTTGGTACGGTTGATAAGTGAATTGCGGTTGACTTGTGACAACCGTACTTAGACCAGGTTGTCCTACAGGCATCTGAACCGAAGTTTGAATGTAGGTCCGGACTGAGGTAAAGAGGCTTGAGGAGTTGATGCAGGAACAGTAGAAACCAGAGCTGTCGATACTCTAGAAGTAGGTGGGGCAGATTGAACAGAAGATGCAGTAGTTGTAGCAGTCGTTTGAGGTGGAGTTTGAGGCGAACTAGGCCCATACTGATGAGCTACACCAGGTGCAGAAGTTTGAATAGTAGGCTGGACAAGTTGCTGGGTCGAACCAGAAACCAAAGGTTGTCCGTATTGAGATGATAACTGCACATTAGGTTGCAAAATCTGTTGAGATTGAGATGGATCCCACACCATGTTCATTCCGGGGTATGGAACCATAGAAGGTTGAGCATATTGAGGACCATAACCGGGTTGAGAATAGGGTTGATAATTCAAAGGTACATTTCCATCTCCCTGTACAAATGATTGACCAGAAGGTGGTTGGAAACCTTGGGTTGGGTACTGACCTTGAGGTTGATAACCTTGAGGCACGTACTGAAATTGGGGTTGACCTTGAGGTACATATTGATACTAGGGTTGACCTTGAGGTATGTACTGAGTCTGGGGTTGACCTTGAGGTATGTACTATCCTGAAGGAATGTACTGTCCTTGAGGTTGCCCCCCAGGCGATAAGTGACTACCTTGAGGTTGCCCCCAAGCGTAATTGAGTACCTTGAAGTTTCCCCCCAGGTGGTAACTGACTACCTTGAGGTTGCGGATTTGGAATAATACCAGACATCATAAGAATTTCTTCTACGCTCAACGGTTGAGTTCCGTTATTACCAGTTGATATCCCATGTTCAATGGGTTGAGGAGATGCTCCTGAAAAAGTACCAGTGAGTGACTGATACCCAGAAGGAACAGAAGGATCGCCATATAAAAATGTTTCCGGTGATTGGGAAAACATGGATGACTGTCTCGACATATTCAAAGGAGCATAATAACCTCTAGGTGTTGGATAAAAAGGAATTCGAGGTGGTGAAAAAATAAGACCCGGATTTTCTAAAAAAATGGTCAATGAGACGTACCAAGCGTCCCTCCTAGGTGGACTGTAGAAAATTGATTCACGCTTCCTAAGTTCTAAAGTTGGTTGATTTTCAGGGAGACTTATATCTTCTTCTGGACTAACATGTTCTTCAATAGAAATGAGTCTCGAAGGAAGATTTTGGGTAATGATCCTTCCTACCCTGGGTGAACCAGGACCACTGGAAGTTGGAGAAGTAAATCCTGATGATGGAGTAGCAGCAGGTTCAGTTTTAGGCTCAGAAATTTCAAGTTCTTCGGCTAATTCACTAACAGAAGAAATACTACCAGTAACTTCGGAAAATGAAATTGGTTCAGAAATATACTCTGTTGCTTGAACTTGATAATCGAGATGAACAATTAAAGAAGATTCTCTATCTTCCGATGACCCAACTCTACTGTCACTAGGAGTTAAAAGAGCTCGTAGCCCTTCAAGCTGGCTTGGTGAATACTCGGGAGGTTTCCCCCGAAGTCTACGGGATTGTCTCGGTAATTTAGCCACGATTAAATATTTTAATTACTTCACACGCAAACAAAGAAAATCTCAATAAAACCACCTAAAGTCTCTAAAGAAACAAACAATTGAATCACACGCCTAAAAATCTAAGAGTTCAAACCACACACAAACATTAAATTTTCGTACCAAAAGCACTAGTTGGTAATGAAATCCAACGTCGCAGAATTAAATACAGAAAGGGCGGTTGGAACAGTTACCCTGGCAACCTACTTAATGAAATAGACTGACACAAGTTTCTTCACAAAACCGTCTCGAGTGAAGAGAACCCCCTAGAGAGTCCAAGTGAGTCTAGTCGATGTCTGCTCTAGGTACAGTGGGATCTTCCCTCCACCATCACCTTAGGAAAGAATCCCATAGATTATAGTCACTAAGGTTACCAACAGAAACAAATATACCTGGGGGAACAGTCTACGATCTGATACACACGCAAGGGCAGAGTAACAAAGCTCAATCCCCTTGAAGGCTCCTTGACATAATCCAAGGTTTACCAACAAGTGACCCCGGGCTCCTCGATAATGGTCAATCCGAGGTTTACCATTTTTAATACGTGTATATCTGCTATCATTCCCAATGAGGAAGGATTGATTACCTCACTGGTTTAGATATGATCTCATGCTTGACTCCTTTAAGAGGAGCTTCCCAGAGCATAGATGTAACAATTGGAATTTATTTCCTACCGCGAGATATAGCTACTTGTTTGTTTTAACTATCTTGGAGAGTTAATTACTCCCTACTCCAAGATATTAGCCTAAGCTATGTTGGTGATAAGAGCCCTAGAAATAAAAAGATTGCTAGATCAATTTTATTTTAAGCGTTATTTTTATAGGTTGTTTCTTAAGTCAATAGGAGTGGAGATGAAACTTTATGGTGTGAAGACTCGACTCCAAAACACTAAAAATGCACCTAAGATGATAAACAATTCTTTTTCTTCAATGAATTTCTAGCTAAAGAAAGAGTTGAGAATGCAATTCTTTGAAAAACAAATATTTCTTTCAACATATAAATGAAAAGAAAATCTTTTTTGTCTTTTTCAATAATCTCAAAACGAGACTACTAATTATGCTCACGAAAAATCGCTTTCTTTTTCAACACTCAAAAACTACAGAGAACAATTTCTTTCAAAAGAGATTCTAAAATTTCTAGAAAACACTCAAAACTATAAAAAAATATGCTTGAGATCTAAAAATATCTAAAAACCTAATTGAAGTAAAAGCTTAAAAAATTTCTTTTCGAGGATGTTTTACTTAGTTATTCAGCAAACTAAGAACTAATTCATTCAGAAAAACAAATTAATCAAAAAACACCCAGCTATGTTTTCTTTTTAAAAATGAAATTCAAAACTTTCAAACAAGTTCTTTCAAAGCTTTGCAAAGAGAAAACAAGATCTATTTCTCAACAAGGGCAGATTTCACAAATTAGTTAGACTCATCAAGAAGACACAAAAACTAGGGTAATCTAAGGTTTCTTAGGCTTCTAATCTCTGAGTCACTACAAAGACCAAGTGAAAATCAAACCAGGCACGCAAAACTTCTAGAAAATCACCTAAAACCAAAATGCCAATGGAACTTTCTTACAAGAAATTTTTGATAGGACACATGCAGATCTGGGCAGAGACTAAAAAGCATAAATAAATCATAATCTTAACTGGACGAAAACAATTTAGGTTTTTCAAAAATATTAACAGGGTACGCAGGCTTCCGGTATAACCAGATGCGGTACTGCTCTGTGTAGTAAAGTAACAGTGCAGGGATGTCCGCATTGTGTTACAAATAGAACGTGCGGTCCTCTCCAAAATTTCAGAAAAAAAACAAAATATACTCCAAATCCTAAAAACTAGCCAATCCCACACACATCAAGCAAAAGCCAGAAACAAGAAAAATTTTCTCAAGTCAAAGTAAAAGGAAAGGCAAAAAAACAAAATTCAAGTCCCCAGCATGGTCGCCAATTTGTTGGCCGGATAAATAGTTCTTGTGGACAAGACCGATCTCCCTAGTATCAACAGATATCTAGCGACAAGCGGAACAAGCAAATCTACCTTTCTCTAAATATATTGCGATTTATAAATAAAAACCAAGAGGTGTTTTAGACTCTACCTTAAGTCCAACGCTAGTTTGTGGTAGCCATGCTTCGACCGTCCAAATGAGTTTCCTTTTGAGAACCTACAATCACAAACAAGCACACATCAAATAACACCTTCATAGCTAATATAATAAATCATATTCGTCATGGTGATCAAGGAATCCATGAAATAAACCATAAAACACAGCTTATTGAGAAAAATAAACTTGATTGTATTAACTTTAAGAATATAAGAACTATACAACCTTTGGTGCCTTGATGTTGTACAAGCTCCTCCCAGGGTCCAAGCAAGAATCTCCTCTACTTTGACAAGCCTCACACTCTTCCCAATGAGATCAAAAAGGTATGTAATCTCTCCTCTCAAGCTCAATTAGGAAGACTAAATTCCAACAACATTTCACCTCAAAAATATTCAGCTTTCCACCTCCTCAGTAACCAGCCCAATGCCTCATTTATAGTGCAGAGGAAGGAAGTTATAGGTCCACCTATGAAGGGATAGAGTCCTCCTTCAAAGGGATAAGCTCCTCACATCAAGGGGTTAGCTCCTTAAGGTATGGGATGCATGAACCTTAAAGGAGCGAACTTGCCACCTCAAGATTCCCTCTAGAAGCTTCCAGAAATAACCCAAAGTGAGTTTTTAAGAATGTACTTGCGCCATTTGACTTTTACAGGGGTTTGCACCCATTACACAGAAACAGAGCGGTCAGGTACGCAGGGGACATGACCAATAGGTGTGGGACCGCAAGTAATGCTAAGAGAAAGTGCAGAACTAGAGTTTTAGAGATTTTTAAGGGCTTTCTCTTATTTTTCAAGGCTTGACATGAAGAGATGAGGTTTAAGACTTGCAAAGGAGGAAAGTATGAGTGGTGATAGACTCACACCGATTGCAGAATGTCATGGTGACAATATTTTGTGCAACAGACCTTGTCCCTTTTTTCTCTTTTGAATGTATTTTTTCTTTTTCTTTTTTGGTTTCTTAAAAGACATTGTCTAGGCGTGGTAATCTATTAGTGACAATGCCATTCACTGGTTGTAACTAAACTGAACAAGCTGGCTCTTGATGAGATCCATTGTCTTCTGATTGAGGAGATCATTAGCTATTACCCTGTTTGATATGCTATATTGGTAATATCAATTTTAATCACTTCCCTATGAACATGGTAAACAAGCTCGTATTGAGACTTTTTATCTTTTAAGTTTATATACTTTAGAATTACACTCTGAAAAAAGAAAAATTTAACAGATGGGGTGGATCATTGGCTCTTTTGAGAGTTTTGGGTGATAATGACAGAGTTTTTTAAGATACTGATCTGCAGAAAGTCCTTACTAGGTTAAAAATTCCTTTGTTGACTGATAACAAAACCTTCATATTCTATAAAGATAAGAGTTTGTTCGTAAAATAAATATTTGAAGCAAGGTCAGGTTTTTACAAAGAAGTGAAATTTACTTTAGTACTCAAGTGTCCTAATTATTACTTTTAACTCTTATATTTCTTATAAAAACGAAAAACAGAAATGCTATCAAAGATTTTATTTTGAAAACCCAAAAATAAATACTAGTTAACCATTATTTTCCTAGAAAGAAATATGCTACAAAATTGGAAGAGGTTATCTCCTAGGAGAAGAACTTTTTGAAAATTTGCCCATTGATGGGCAAAGAATCCTTCTTACCTGACAAGTCTTGTAAAAGAAACGTTGATTGTCCATTTTTTCAATAATCTGAAAAGGGCCAAGCCATAGTCTTTGGAATTTGGTATGTCTACCCTTTTCCTCATGTGCTTTGTCCCATTTCAGAACCAAGTCACCTACTTCAAGATTTTTATGACTGGTAGAAGTTTTGTCAAAAGAAGCTTTGACAAATTTTTTATGATGGAAGTGGGTTGCTTTAGCCTTTTCTCTTTCTTCTTCAAGCTTGAGAATTTGAAATTTTCTAGCCTGGAGAGAAAACGAAGGGTTTTCATCGATAAATTGTACTAGGGAAAGAGATGGGATTGCTACTTTTGTGGGAAGAACAACTTCTTTTCCATAAACTAAAGCGAAAGGGGAAGAACCAATAGAGGCTTTCTGAGTAATCCTGTCTGCCCATAGAGCAAATGTTAATGCTTTGTGCCAATTCCTGTGATTTTGATCAATAGTCCTTTTGATAATTATAATGAGGTTATTGTTTGTTGATTATGCTAATCCATTACCTTGACGATAATAATTGGTTGAATATTTCAACTTGAAACCTCACTTAAGAGCAAATTCTACCATTGTATTTCTAGAAAAGTAAGATGCACTGTCAAATATTCAAGCTGAGGGTAAGCCAAACCTAGTAATTATGTACTGATCAATGAAGTCTATAATATTTTCTATATTAGCTATCTTTAATGGGACAAATTCTATCCACTTGGTAAATTAATTAGTAGTTGTAAGGATGAACCTATGCTGCTTGGAAGAGTTAGGAACAATCTCACCAATTATGTCTAATCCCCATTGTTCGAATGGTTGTTGGATGTTAATTGGTTGTAAAGGGAATGTTGGCTTTATTTCTCTTATGGCCGTGGTTTGACAAGTTTTGCACTTCATTGCATATTCATATGCATCTTTAAATACCGTTGGCCAATAATATTGTGCATGTAGGATTTTGTGAGCAGTGGTATTTCCTCCAAAATGTACTATAGCTAGTCCATCACGTAATTCCTGCAAGATATTTTTGGCTTCAGGTTTCTGTAGGCATCTCAACAATACTGAATAATAATTCTTCCTAAACAATACATCATTGACTAGTTCATACTGATTTGATTTCAATCTTAAAGCTCGCTTTGTTTTATAATTAAGATGCATAGGAGCATATCTATTTTTTAGATAAAATTTCAAATCAGCATATTGTGATTGTGTATCATTGAGGCTTACCTCTAATATTTGTACTTCATTACCTTGATCTTCTTCTGGTGGTAACTAGGAAGCTCCTGTTAACATCCTACAAAAACCTTGGCCCCTGACAATTTTAGCTGGCCGGATTTCTACATCATATTCTTGGAGTGCAGTTACCCAATTAGCTCTTTTCTCCCCTACTTCTCCTTGGATCAATAGTTGTCTTACTGCAGGGTATGGTACAACTATCTTTGTATGGGTTTTAAGAAGAAAATGTCTGAAATGTTTCAAAGTTTTAAAAACAACAAATGCTTGTTTCTCTACAGCTGAATAATTTAATTCGGCGCCTTGCAAGTTAGAACTGAAAAAGGAGATGGGTGCCTCGATATTTTCATCGTTCAGCTATGTCAAAACTGTTGCATATGATGTATCAGATGAGAAAGTATATAATACAAAATGTTTGAGAAAGTTCGGGGTTGTTAATGAGGGAGCATTAATAATGGATTTTTTAATCAACTCAAATGACTCTCTTTCATCCTTGTTCCATCTGAAAACTGCATTTTTTCTTATCATTGCTTGAAGGGGTAGAACAATTTGTGAAAAATCTAGGACAAATCTTTTTACAAAATTTATTTGGCCCAGGAATGATTGCATGTTTTTCTTGTTGTGTGGGAGGGGAATTTTTTCAATCTCTTGGACTCTATCAGGATCAATGTAAATTCCTTTCTTGGATACTATAAACCCAAGGAGTTTTCCTTCTGATAAAGAAAAATATGATTTTTTTGGGATTTAAGGAAATGCCATACTTCTTGCATCTTTCAAAAATGTGTTTGAGGTCACTTAAATGATTGTTCCTATCCTTGGAATAGACTATGATATCATCCAAGTAAATAACCATCGATTTATTGATTAGACCTCTGAAGGCAATGTCCATAGCACGTTGAAATGTGGCACCCACATTAATGAGTCCGAAAGACATCTTCTGATAGGAATATGTTCCCCACTTGGTCCTGAATGTTGTCTTTAATCTGTCATCTGGATGCAAAAGTATTTGATTATATCTTGAGAATCCATCTAGAAAGGACATTAATTCAGAACCTGCAACTGATTGCAATATCTGTTCCATAGTAGGCAAGGGAAAATTATCTTTTTGGAAAGCTTGATTCAGGTTTCTAAAATCAATACAAATCCTAATATCTCTGTTCTTTTCCTTACGGGTACCATATTTGATACCCACTTAGAATGTATAACAGGGATGATTATTTTGGCCTTCAGAAGCTTGTTCAATTTCGATTTGATTTGACTTTCAAGGCTTTTGTTGAACTGGTTTTTCATTCGAAGATATGGGTATGGTATGTTGAATTATAGAAGGATCATAAGTTTTGAGATTTGCATAATCCGAAGCAAAAATTCCTTTATATGTCTTAAAAACCCGATGAATGATATTATTTCTTCAGATGATAGGCCAAGACCTAGGTTGACATTTTGAGGTTTTTCATTTGACCCTAGGTTTACTATTTCAAATCTCAAAGTAGAACTTTGAGTTTTGGAGTTAGTAATTTTCTTGAATCTATCCTTTAGATCATAAAGGTCTTCCATTTTAACCATAGAATTTGGGATTGGGTTATGATCATGATTATGTTTGATTTCTAGGTCATGCTCATGTTCATCTATGATATGTTCTTCATATGATCCCTCTGATGTAAGGAAATTAACTATATCCGCATCGTTGTTGAATACTCTCCAATTTGTTACATTGTCGAGAATTGATGGCATAAATATTAATTCTATTGAAAATCTGTCTGGACTAAAGTCTTCTGAGGGTATAAGCCTGGATGCCACATTAGAAAGTAAGTCAACACTTGCATTTTGTAGTCTAGGGACTGAAGATATGTTGAAAGCAAAAAAATGAGAAGTCAATTTCTAAGCTAAAGATTGATAATGTTTAAGGTGCCCAGAGACACAATGGATTGTATTTTCCACCCGTTTCACAATTATATTTGTATCACCATAGAATTGCAGGTATTTGACATTAAGACCAATGGATTTATACAGTCCTTGGATTAGTGCTTCATATTCAAAAATGTTATTAGTGCACTGGAATTCAAGTCTGCAGGCCAACATGGTTTTCTCTCCTTGGGGATTGATCAAAATGCATCCTACGCTTGCGCCATCTTCTGATTTAGAATCGTCAAAATAGAGAGTCCAGAACAGAGAGTCCAAAATAGAGAGTTATTAGAAACTTTATCTACTAAATTTAGACATTTGGAAGGATCCGTTTGTGAAAATTTTTCGATTTGAGAGACTATTGCGTTATCTAAAAAGGGAGACCTCTGAGCATTAAAGGATCCTAAATAGGACTCGACTGAGTAATTTCCAATGATATTATTAGTGAAGGCAACAGGTACGTTGCTTCCCTCGAGGTCGAAGACTATATATTTCATGAATTTCTCTCGGTCTACCCTGATTTGGTTTGGTTTACCGTTGTGTGGCAACCACATGTGAGACAAATCAGTTGTGAAATAATCGTGCAACTTTTCAAACCAATCCCTACTGAGAATTAAAACATAAATTCAGGGATATCGAGTGGATATCGGCCACCAAAATATCAATTATTTTTGAAACGTTTGGATTAGAAGAAAGCCTAATTGAAACAGATGCTATTTCTCCAAGCACCTTGACTCTTGTCCTATCTAGCTGAACTATGTGCACTGCATATTTTTGAGGTGTAATGTTCCATTTGGTACACACAACTTTTGGCATTATATTTGAGGAGGCTCCTGAATCAACAAGGTAGTTGTGAACGTTCCTGTTGAAAATTTCATAAGTGAGAAGAAATGGAGGAACATGAGAAATAGACCTATGACCAATCAGAACTAGATCTGAAGGATCTACTTCGTTTGAGGATGAGGGAGGTTTTCCCATATTGTAGGCAATTTGAGTAACTACAGAAGATGGCAGAGGAGATACTGGAAATTCTTTCAACTCCCTTAATAAAATCTTCTGTTGTTGTTTGAGATTAGTGAGCTCATGTAATGAGATGTTAGCTCTAGTCTTTTTCATGTCTTCCACTATATTGTATTCGACTATATTTGAGATTACCAATGTTTTTGAGGAATTTTGGGAATTTGGAGGGATAGGATCGATTTGGTTGGTCTTAGATTTCTTAGCTACTGTTTTCTCCTTTGCAGGAGTAACAACTTTTTGCTTCTGATTTGTGATAGACATGCTAGGAGAATATTAACTTCTTGTAGTCATTGGCATTGCTTGTGCCTCTTCTTCAGTTGGGAGAATAAAATCCCACATCCCATTTAGTTCAATTTCTTCTTTCGTTTCAACTTCCTCTTCGTTTGGCGAATCTTCTTCTGCTTCTTGATCAAATTCAACATTTGAAATGGTGTTTGGGGGTTGTGATGCAGAAGAAGGGTTCCTTTTGAATGATCATAAAGGTTTCTTAGGAGCAGAGGATTCTGCGACTTGTTTTTTAATTTTGACCATTTTGTACATAGTTCTTAACCTTTCTGAAGGCCTTCAAGATCGAAAGGGTCCTTTGAATCTTTCTTCTTAGGGTCATACTTAAATTTTACTTTTTTGGTCTTCCTTTTGTCTATTTGTGATCTCTTTTCCAAAGCTATGGTTCTTCTTTCTACAAACAAGGATTCTTTCATGTTTTCTACAAGGGTAGCCTTATTGGCTCTATCTACAAAAATTGCAATATTAGGAGGAAGAGATGATATATACCATTCTATTTGTACATCTACAATAGGTTTAGAGGTAGTTGGGATTTTGTTTAGTAATTTGTTAAATCTGGAGTTGAAATATTGGATCCTTTCATCTGGATTAGTTTTCAAGTTAGAAATATCATTGATAAAGGATGCTATGGTTCTATCATCACCAAATTTTGTAAGAAATACTTCTTGAAAAGTATCCCAGTCTCTAATTGAACCTGCTGGGAGGGAAAAATACCAAGACCCAATAGATCCTTGGAAAGTATAAGGAAACATTCTGATTACAACATCTTCATGTGAAACCCCATTGAGATTCATGGCTAACATAAAATTATTTAGATGTTCTTCGGTTGGGAGAGCATCGTCAGGATTATACTTAGGCAACCATTTTTTTGGGTTCACTGGGAGTAAATTTGGTTTTGCAACTAGGACAACACTAGGATTTGTCCAAGGTTGATTGGCCATAACTTGATTTGGGGACTGAGAAAATGGAAAGGTCAGTCCAGAAGTAAGTATAGATGGCGAAGAACTGACTACTAGATTAGTACTGATAATTGTAGTACTAATTGGAGAAGTGGATATTTGAGAAGTCGTGGATTGAACAAAGTGGATGGAGGAGTAAATGGATGGAAAGGTGATGTGATCTCGAAGGTATCTGATTCAGATGTTGATGAAGTGAATTTCCTATGTCGTGGAGGAATGGGGAACTCGAAAGGGGTAACCTCAAGTCTCTCACTTTGCAGTCTAGTCAATACACTAGTTTGTTGTAATAAGGAGGTAACAATTTCTTCAGATACTTCGGATCTCTGTGGTTTCTCTGCAGAAATGGGTATCTGTTCCAATTTATGTATCAAAGAATGAACTTTGAGAGTCTCGGGAGTGTAATATGGAGAATGTGGTTGCCTTACTACTTCAGGGGATGAGGGAGATGTTTCTACAACGTCAAACTTCCGATAAAGAGATCCTGAATGAGTTTTAGAAGGTGTAGAAATGGTGGAGGCGTTTTGACTCTTATGAATGCTTTTCAAATGATTTTTAGCTTAATTTTCCATTCACAGTTGAATTCCCTACTTCTAGCACCAAAATGTCGCGGCCTCAAAATTCTGTTGCCGAAACATGGGGGTTAACCACCTGGTCCAGACCTTAAGACAACTCCTTTTCTGTTTAAAGTGGCATCTCCGATTGGGGATAATGGGTCCAATTTCCTAGTGTGGGTTTTAAGATGAGAGTGGGTGGTTCATGAGTGCTTTGCAATAGAATAATGATAATATAAGTGACCTATTCTATAATGCAATTTATCTAACTAACTTATTCTAATATAAACCCGGGTGTTCTTGTGTGGTATGCGATCTACAAAGATATATGTTTAACATGTGATAATAAAGATTGAACACAACTAAACATATATGATAACATAAAAGATAATTCATTTGACTAAATAGTTAGTCAAAGGAATTTATAAAATATATTGCATATATGATGAGTTATATATGAAAATCACAACTTTAGCTAGGCATCGTACAAAAGTGCAATTAATGCTTAAGAGAAACAATAAATCTCACATATACTTCATGAAAATAAAGTTTTGCCACTAATTAAATGTAAATAGAATCAATCATACATGATAATAATACCATATGTGTTAAGTCTTGCTCATTTGACAAATGACATAGACCAACTTCTTTCTTCAATTCAAATTATCTCCCAAGAATACAAAAGTGCATCAACAAAGGAAAGTAGTCTGATATCTAAAAGAAATGATCATGTTCCATAATTTCACCAAAGCATTCACAAACTTACAATAGTGCATTCTTTGCAAATGTTTTTGATAAAATTTTGGACCCTTCTCTAAATGCATGAGAAGGGTATAAATACTATTCTAACTAAATGTACAAAAATAGATTATACAAAATTTGAGGAGGTTTCAAACAATCTTCCTCCTAACTAGGTAACTAACTCCAAAAATAAATAGAGACTAAATAAACAAAACTAAGAGGATGAATTGCTGTCAACCAGCTTATCCTTTAAATTGCAAATATCAATCATTGGTTGAATTTGAGGAGGTGGTCTGAAATGAGTCCTGAGCTGTCCTGTGAAGATCACATCGGTGAGCAGAGGCAACATCCTTTGAGTCGTGTGAAGGTAACAATTGAGAGTCATAATCTGGCTATGTGGCTTAACAAGATACTGCCAATATGATTCCCAGTTGGTTGTGGTTAGTTTTGTAATTACCTCTCTTTGACTCTGCGCCTTTTCTTGCTAGTCTTTATACAGAGTAGTTAAATCAAGAATTTCTTTCATATTGCCTTCTTTGTTGAGATTGGTGGCGAACATGATGTGATTCACTACTTTGATGATGTTCTTTAATACTCCAGCTGCCCTTGCAATTGCTATTTTAGCCTGTTTGATTCTAGCATCCCAACCTGTGAAGACGATGCCTTTATGCGTTTCTTCAATCTTGGGTAGATTGGCTTTCCTTCCATCTCCTGTCTCCTGCCATTCGATGAACATAGATATTCTGGTGTTTAAATCATTAAACTCCATTCTTTGTTCGATTGCATTATTTGTCAGTTGGTCGCTAGTAGTCAAATAGGGAGTAATGTGTGACATCTTCTGGCAGAAATACTCTTGCTGTTTCACCAGAAGAGAATTTAATTCCAGGGCCTCTTTGATGAACTCCTCAGTAGTGGGAACGTCCTTGTAACTTTCCATGGATTGCTGCATTTCCTAGAGTTGCATATTTTTGGTGGATATATCGGCCTCATAACTTATTTTTAGGACCTCCATGTCTTGCTGCAATTGCATCAGTTGCTCCACCAACTGCTTGTTTGCGCTTGCTTTCTCTGCCTCAAGCTCTTGTTTGAGCTACACAATTCTCTCCTCTTTCTCCCTTAGTAAAGTAGAGACCTCCATAGCATTGTCCATAGTGGTCGATGCATATGCTCTCATGAATTGTGATAGCCTGGTCAAGTTCTCAACAAGATTGAAAGGAATGTCCTTCCAAACAACGTCCATCGAATCATTTCCAGGTGGGAATTCAGGTGTATCTACGCTTCTCCTTTTTCTCTGCCTTCTAACTACAACCTTGTGGAGAGGGCTATAGAACACATCAAGTGGAGGTATTTCAATTACCTTTAGAACAATTTCCAATGTGGGAAGAGCAGGGATAATTTCAGTATGCTGGGACATTGTTTCTTGTTCCTCCATAGGTGTAGATTGTTTGCTGATAGACTTGGGCTCTGTATCCTTATGAACATGCAGAGGAGTTTTTCATTCCTCTGTTTCTTGGGTATTTGAGGCTTTGGGAGTGCCTTGCAATTTCTGATTAAACTAATCCCACTCTTGCTCCAAACTACTGCCTTTGGCCTCTGAAACAATCTTTGTAGTCGGGGTTCTCATCACTTGCTTCTCAGCTGACTTCCTACTGGACTCAGTTGTGTTGTCGGTGTCTTGGGGTTTCCCTGTGTCTGGTGCCTTCTCAGTGTTTACCTGAGAGTCTATTTGAGAGCTAGGACCTCCACTATCAACAGTGACACTTGGAGTAGACTTATCCTCGGGCTTTAATAGATGCATTGGGATCACCTGGAGCCTCTCATCTCTGAATTCCTGAAATCTTTGAAAATATTCAGGTTTCAGATTCGCTTTTTCCCATTCAAACGCTTGTTCGAAGGATACGGCTGACTGTAACAAATCCTCAAAATAATTATTGTCATGATTGTATGGCTTGAGCTTTACTCCAGTAGTGACATTATATGCAACTTTGTTTGGATCAAATTACCTATTAGGCAATGTATGAAGCCTGAGGGCTTCCATACGTGCTGATTCCTTAGTAGCATGAACAAAATTGGCTAAAGCAAAAGAACCACATTTGACAGGGAAAATGGGCCATAATGACTTCTTGCCATCTTTGAGAACTTTAGTCAGGCCCTTTCCCACAATCTGGTAGGAAATATCTCTTGCTAATAACTTATTAGAAACATATAAAGGAAGGACGTGTGGATCAACTATGCTACCAAAAACCCTAACGTAGTGAACCACTCGTCAATAAAATACTTGCCGACATTAAGCAGGTCTGTTGCAGCTTCTTGGGAAAACCTAGGGGCTTTATTATTGAAAATCATTTGATGTAGGGGAAACACAACAACATGGAATATCTTATAGAAGTGAGGTATGTAATGTGATTCCCATATTGACTGAGATGGATTGGGTAAGGATCTTGTAAGGTCCATTTCCAACCCATGGTTGGAAATGTCGTGCAAAAACAGATAGCATCCATAATGTAGGCACTAAAATAGGAAGGAGGTTTTCTGAAAAGGAGGCTTTATTTTATCGATATTCAGTAATGGTGGTGGCTAGAATGTCAGATAGGATGGAAGGCCAATTCATGATATGGGAATTAACACACATCAATAAGAGGAATCCATTTTATTGAAAACTTAGTATTATTGGGTAGCCCATACAATATACATAACATGGCTACTGGATAGTTGTAAGGGTTTGCCAAAGAGGCTATAGCATACATACCTGATTTGTCATACTTGAATTTGTTGTCCAACACACTCCAACGCTGAATTATCTTGAAGGGTTTTGGGTTCTTCTTCGCAAAGTTAGCCACAAATGTGCTGTCGTAGATATCTCGCGGATCAGGTATGCAGTACATCTTCAAATCTTCTGCTCTGAATGACCCTGTGAGCTCCATCCTTGAATTCTTGAACTTCCTATCTTCAATGATAAGGTTTTCTATCACCCACCTGATCATATCTGTATAGGGGAGGATTTTAGCTCTTGCTCCTATCCTATGGAGGAATGACCATGAAGCATCTCTACATTGAATTTCTGAAGGCCTTTTTGAGTTAGTTGTTGCTTTCATAGCAGTGATTTTAGGATGCTCATCCTCCAGCCTATTGTAAATTACTTCCCAAGCTGTTACGCCTCTGATAACATCACAAACTGTATTAGTGAAGGTAGGAGTCATCTCTGTAAAATTAGTTTCAACAATGGTCTGTTTGCTTTGTTTCCGCATCACCTTTCTTAGTGACATGTATTTTGTCGCTTGCCTGAAATATACAAGATATATCAGGGTAGACGATATCTAGTAATAAAGACTGAAAGCTTCAGTGAAATGAATTTGGATCGTGAGAAAGGTTTTAATGAGATACTTGATTATAAATACCCATAACCTGGAAAATGATTATCCTTCCTCGAGCTGCTAAATATTTATTAACCTATCAACTCGTTTGTTTTGGTATTTAAAACATAATTATTTCACACATTTTACCGCTTTTAATCATGCATCACGGTGTTTAAAGGGATACAATACAGCATTACCGGATGCATCATGTGAAATGTGATTGCGGATATCGTAATATCACATTTCACAAATCGTTTGTGGTTGTTCTAATGGCATGGTTAAGCTTCTTGCGAACTATGCAAAGTGCGAAATGCGATTATGAAATGACAAGGTGATGTTATAGCAGTGGGAGACTTGATCATGTATCGCAATTTTTCGAAGGTGTTTTAAGATAGTCATGTGGAAAAGTGAGCTTTGTGATTTGCGATATGGATTTCATCCTTAGCAAGTTTTGCAAGGTTTTGCTAGGTATTTTCTTAGATTTAGGTATTATTATCCTAAGCCTAAAAATTTAAAAGGGTCCCCATTTATAACTCTAACCCTAGCTATTGTTATTTATAGATGGGGGGGATGTTTCGTAGTACAACACATCCTTGAGTTCCTTGCATGAAAACCTTTTTGAGGTTTCTGCACATACTTCTATTGAAGCTCTTTTGATAGAATACCGGGTCTCAACATCCGTAGATCCTCCATCTACTAGCTCGTCATCTTCCATTCAAGATGATGAATATGTGAACCTTATTTCTCAGGTTGATGCACTTGGTAATGCCATTGCATCATGTAGTGAGTCTTCCTCCCATCCGCCCATCTTCCAGTCTAATGAGGCATCATGGAAGCTATGTTTACCCCTAATTACACTTGCACTTAGGCAAGGGGGCATATTTTTTGGAGGATTCTGAAGGTCATCTCCTTCCTAATTCTCCTAGTGCACTCTACCTCAAGAAATTTTTCTCATAACATATCCCTTTGATTTGCGTGTCTTTATTTGTGCCATGAAGTTAGGTAGATTGCATCATCTCATCTGTTGTATTTTTCACCTTTCAGATGGGTCCATCATCCACACTGTATATCGGTCATGGCGATAGTGCGAGTTGCTTCTTTAGGAATCTAGCCTTGAGAACCTAGGCCATTTTTACCCCCTTTCATACGTTAGTCCTTTAGAATGGTGTGTGCATTGGATCTACTACCAATAACCAGGCCAAATATGATGCAATGCAAGGTTTGTTAGTCGGTTCCCTCGCTCATCGCATCCTTCATCTTCATGTTCATTTATATTCCTTGCTACTTTTCATGCAATTGAATGGCGTGTATTATGTACATAAACAAGTCCTATTTAGAAAATATCTACGAGTTAAGCTGCTGGTACGGAAATTTGAGACCATCACTTACAGTCATGTTCCTAGAGCCCAAAATAACTATGTAGATATCATTACAAATAATATTCTAGATTGGAATTTATCACCTGTATACCACAAAATACAACCATAAACACAACACGTGGCGAACCATCATCGTCTTATAAAAATGCATAATCATATTATGTATCATATAAATGTTTGGAGCCCATAGCTGTAAATACATTAGACATTCCCATAGCATGTTACAAAATAAAAACCAAAGGGACCCACATGTCCCCACATCTAGTCATTGTCCAGTGGATCCCACGCCAAAGGCTCTGCTCCACCTGGACGTAGATCACGTATTGTCTGACCAGCGATTGTTGTGTGCCCCATGATACCTTGCCACTCTAAGGGCAGGCCATTACACTCATCTGTGTATCGATCGTTTAAATCATGCCATCCACGCTCTGAAACTTCGATCAAGAGTACCTACAACCTACGATGTAGATCAACGAGTAGTGCACTCTCCTTTGGACCCTAACGTGATGACGATGTGCCCCGATCTGCAACCCTAGGTGCTGCGGCTCGTCCTGCATATCCTACTGGTTTTATCGGTGCTATGTTTGCATACAACATATTTTACACTTAGTACCATATACATGTGATAGAAATATGAAATGCACCATAAAAATAGGAACTTAATACTTACCGTCTGGTCCCCATGATCGCCCGAGCGGAAGTGGCAAGTTAGGATCTCCCTGATAGTTCATCCCACTATAAGGGTAATCATTAATGTAGAGGGGCATCTGATCCCAATGAGTGAAAAAATCAGGTCGGAACACCTGTCTAACTCTCCCTCCTCCTCCTCTACGTAGTCGCTGCCCCCAGCGGTGCGTCTTGGGCTCCTGTGGGTCTCGAGCTCCTGTGGGTCCCCATCTTTGATCTATACACGAGGACAGATGGTGGGTATCTTTTCAAAGAAGAATGCACACAGTACTATACCAAAAGCACAGTCATAGTTCATGATGAGCCTCATTATTGAGTAATTATATGGGCCTTAATTAGCCTTAATTCACCTCCTAGCTTAGTCAAACCAACTATTCTCACAACTTATTGCATACTTTTGATTATATTTTGTTTATGAAATGAGTTAGAGTTTGATATTTGGCTTTGTGGTCTAATGTGCATATAATGCAGGAATAAAGGATAAAATCAAGGAGAAATGCAGGTATAAAGGATAAAAGCAAAGAACTATAGCAAAGATCTTGGTCAAGACTCGAATGGGACAAGGTAGAGGAATTATAGGAGGTTAATCCTGCTCATCTACTACCCGTCCATTCGAATATTCCACCATCAGGTCAGAGTGCAAACAACCACATCATGAGGACTAAAAGATAGCCAAGAAAGTGAAAAGGAGAGAACAATTTATTTTGAGTTGGGAGCCAAATCACCGTAATTTGGAAGGAAGTTGTTGGAGACTTCATATGTATAAATAGAGAGGCTAAGGGCCTCACTAGGATTCAGACTTCATTTGTAAATCTTTTTTATTTCTGAACTACAAAGACTTGTGAATTTGCTCCATAATCCATGGTTTCTGTAATAAATATGAGTGTTGTTTAAGCTATCTCTGAGTTAAACTTCAAGGCTGAAGCTCTTAGGTTAGGGCTCGACCTAAGCACCCACAACTCCTCTTTACTGTACTGTTATGCTATCATAGAGTTCTGTTTTGTTTATTTTTTTAAGTAGTTTCATGGTTTTCTATTCATTTGCTTAAGTAGCCTTATGGTTTTCACTGTTTATTTGCTTCAGTAGTTGCACTTTCATTACAACGATATAACATCGATCATGGTTTTCCTGTTCATTTGCTTCATTAGCCGCATTTGCTATAGTTTACTTTCATTTATTCCTTCTTTCAGTTCACAGGTTAGTTAGAGGAAAAAGATCACTAGAAGGTTGTGCGCAGGTGTCTCGGCCTCATCTCCTCCCTCTGGGACCATGACTTGAGGAAGAGACCCTTCAGCAACCCCAAAAACATAGTTTCTGGTTCTCGCATGAGCCATGGAGTTCGTTGTTTAATACAGTTAGTTGTTCACCTGCACTGGTTTTCTCTTTCATTTTCAATTGAAACCACCTCCAGCACGTTCCTCACACATCGCTTCCTCACCGTCTGATCACCAAAAAACCTTCACAATCACCGTCCGATTCACTATTTTCTCCAACTACTACCTTGCGTGGAGTCCACCACTCACTTTATGAACTTTAAGTCCCCACTATCGATCTGCCTCGCCTGATCCGACGGCTGTCGCATCACCCGATCACTTTAGGAACTTTAAACCCCCATTATCGATCTGCCTTGCCTGATTCAATGGCTGTCACTTCACCCGATCGCCAACTAGCTTGGTCGATCTCCACCATTGATCAGTCTTGCTTGATCCAACTGTTATTGCACAATATCACGCGGATTAGTGCACGAAGGTTATCCACCCAAGGGCACGTGAGAAAAGTGGTTTTCTCGTGCTACGTGTCACGCAGTAAGGCTAATTGCGTGAAATTTAAAAATATTTCTCACAGCCTAATGGGCCAACGAAATACATCTTACCACCCTCTAAACCCACTCCACCATTTACTTTATGAACTTTAAGTCCCCACCGTTGATATGCCTTGTCTGATCCAATAGTTGTCGCTTCACTTGATCGCCAACTAGCTTGACCGATCTCCACCATTGATTTGCATCGCCAGATCCGACAGCTATCACGCGATATCGTGTGGATTTCTGTTCGACCATTATCCAACCGAGAGAACACAAGAAAAGTGGTTTCTCCATGTTACATGTCACCCAATTAGGCTAATCGCGTGAAATTTTAGAAAAAAACTTACAGATTTGAGGGCACGCGAAATACAGCTTACCACCCTCTAAACCAACTCCACCATTTCTGCACGTTTCTTTTTCCTGCGAACTAATCTCCACCATCCATCTCTTGACTTCACCTGTGCAATAAGATCTTAGCCATCCATCGCTCCTATTAGCCTTGTCCGTCCATCTCTTGGCCTCACCAGTGCGATTAAATCTCAACCACTCATCTCCTTTATTCCCTTATGCATCCATCCACTCACCTCATCCCTTGCGACACGATCTCCACCATTCATCTTCCTTGCTCCCTCATCTGTCCATCCCTTCACTTAAAACCTTCGCAATAAGATCTCAGTCGTCTATCCTGTTAACAACCCTGTTCACCCATCTACCTATGTAACCTTCCACGATCAAATCTCCATCGTTCATTTCCTTTCACCTGACTAATCCAATGGTTCTCATTCGCTATTTCTCCCTCACACCCTCCTTTCACTCATTTCGACCTCCGATCGTTTTTTCCGCCTAAAACCCAATTTAGCCTAAGTTTCTTTGTTACCCCTTAGTCTAGTTTTAATGTTTTTACTTCTACAACATAGATAATTAGCCTTAGGTTAATGTTAAATTAGAAGTTCTGCTTAGCATAGATGTTTGGTTGATTAAGTTAGGTTATGGTGCAAGTTTAACCTTTCATGCTGTTTTCTTCATTACTGCAATAGAAGTAGCTCTCTATTAGAATAAGGTTTTCTCTCCTTCCATCAAAGAATTAAAGTTTCTTCTAACTCTATAAACAGTGACAATAGGTAGGACCTTCACTTCTACTTGTGCATATAACACTGTCACCTCCAAGTTTGTACGAACCTCGGGTTGATAAGTAAAGCTGGTAGCCTGGGAGTTGCAACATTATTGTTACAATACCTAGGCTCATCACTTTTTGGTGCCGTTGTCGGGGAGGTGTCTAAGTAGAAGTAATTACTGCTTTCTTCTATTTCTAGTCTCCAAACTTTCTTTTCTTCTGCTTCTAGTCTTCAACTTTCTTCCATTAGTTTATTTCTGTAACAGTAATCTAGTTTCTTTCTTTCTTTCAATTGTCATTATCTGATTTCCTTTCCATACTGCAAGTACTTTCTAGATTTAACAAAATCTTACAAAAAACAAGCCAAAAACATTTCCTTTCATGCCTTGTAGGATTAGGGACAATTCAGGAAAATTCTTGTCAAATACCCCCACTACATCCAACATGCAACCTTCTCTCTTCTTCAGTGACGATGAATTGGAAGACCCTTTAGGTGAGCAACCTTACCTATTTGAGGAACCTACAGAAGAAGAAGAAGAGGAAGAAACCATTCCTACTGAACCAATGGATGGAAACCAAAATGACAGGGGAGACAGAGAGAGAATTGAGAGTACACTCCCCATCAGGGAAATCAATGGGGACACTAAGATGAAGAATATAAGCTCCTCTGTTCTACCTCATTTCCATGGCCTGACCACAGAGGACCCTAACACTTTCCTATTTGAATTTGCTGTCATATGCCAAACCTATGACTATACAAATGATGAGAAAAAGTTAAAACTATTCCCATCTACCCTCAAGGATGCAGCATTGCGCTGGTTCATGGGTTTACCTGGAGATAACATCACAACTTGGGCTCAGATGCAACAAAATTTTAACGAAAAATATAGGGACTACTGTAGGTCAAAGGATACTAAAGAAGAGATTTTTAGGATGACCATAGGCCAGGATGAATCCCTAGAAGACTATGAAGAAAGATTCCAACTTAGTTACAAAAGGGCCAGGTGCACACTTGACCCTGAGTCACTAAAGCTGGTCTTGCTTAGAGGAGTAAGGGAAGATCTTCTGGATACCTTACATATGATAGCAGGAGGAGATGTCTACCAATTACCCTATGAGGACATTAAGAATGTCTTTAGAAACCATTCTAGGTCAGCCAGGAAAAAGGATAGGGGTAGTCAACCTATGACCAATACATCATCCTCTAAATTATCCATCAAAGGTGAAATTGAAAATATGATGGAAGATTTCAAAAGTGACATGATGAAAACCCTTACCTTGCAATTGGACACCATGAACATCAAAAGATAGCAAGAGGAAGCAGACAGAGACTTCGCCATTTTTTGTCCTAGATGCACTAGGAGGCATCCTAGGAACGAATGTCCCTTAAACTATATTCAGATTTGCTCAGTCTGTGAAGAAAACCACTCCACAGACAAGTGCGCTTCTTTACTTGGACTCAAAGTTGTATATCAAGGAGCTCAAGGGGTCACTGAGTAGCTTTGCTACATCAACCAAAGGAGACCTCCTGGACCTAGACCATACCAACAGGGTATGCAAGGGCCATCCCATGCATACTACAACCCCAACCAAGCCACAACTATACCTTCTTGGGGACCCCTTGCTCATCCTTCCTTGTCTACACCCCCTCCTTGGTCCCATGCATCTTAATATCAATCCCAACCAGCCAGCCAGTGATTTCAACCTTATGTTCAACCACAACATTAGTGGAATGCCCCACCCCAGGGGTGGAGGCTCCAATTCAATAATGTTCCAGCCCTATTGCCTCCACCACCTACACAACCACGACCCCTACACTCTGGTCCACCCAAGCAACCCCAGATGCCTGCCCAACCAAATCCGAACCCAAACAATAGGCAGGCTCAACAAGCATACATTGGAGAGACATCATACCTAGCTTATGCTGTAGAAATCCAGGAGATAAACCTAAGATCAAGGAGAATTCTCCCTGATAACCAACCCCCCTCTCCACATAGGGAGATTGAGGAAGAAATAGAAGAAAGCAACCTTAAAATAAATCCACCCTCAAAGATTAAACCAATCACTCCAACCTACCCTAGAAGAAACTGAACTTCTGTGAGATTCAAAAAATCTATGTGTAAAAATCCCCTTTGTCCAGGCCATCAAAGATGTTCCCATTTACAACAAGTTAATTAAGGAGAAGTGCTTCAAGCATCCAGGAAGAAGAAAAAGGGATGCCCCTACCATTAATGTCATTGGGCAGTTGTCTGAATTAATGTTGGGGTAGGTGATATGTCCAAAATATTTGGACCCTGGAAGCCCTGTAGTAGATGTACACATCAATGACACCATTGTACCACACACTCTAATTGATCTGGGGGTTGCCATTAATGTGATGACTAAGGACACCATGCTCAAACTCAACCTCCAAGGGTCATTGAGAAAGACCACAACATTGTTGCAACTTGTAGACCATTCCACAGTCACCCCTGAGGGAATTGTGGAGGATGTGATGGTCTCCATTGATTCCTGGGAATACCCTGTAGATTTCCTAGTTTTCTAGCCTAAGGCTAAGCTTACTGGTTACCCTCTCATCCTTAGGAGGCCATGGTTAGACACAAATGATGCTTACATTAGCTGCAGAGTTGGGAATATGACCATCAAGAATGGGCATATGTCCAAATAATTAGTCCTATATCCTCTTGCTCAACCTTCTCTAGAGCATGATTTACCTTTATGGTTAGAGGAGGATGAAGAAGATGGGGGTTATTTTGCCCAAATTTATACTTTGGAAGCAATCATAGGAGGAGGACAATAAGATGAGGATGATTTAATCGAACACCTGCTCTAAAATCCAACTCCTAGTTCCCTGCCATTAGAAGAAGTAGTAAGGGAAACCCATAACAAACATCCAATTGACTTATGCCTAGCCAATTCCAACCCACTCCGTGTCAAAACCATAGAATTTGACCCAGATAAAACTTTGCAAATCAATCCATCTCTTTCTTCTTTGGAAGAGGAAAAACTATGCAACATGCTGAGAGTGAACCTAGAAGCCTTCGCTTGGAGCTATAAGGAAATGAAGGGAGTACACCCCTCAATGTGTACTCACCACATCTACATCCAAGAAGGTTGCAAGCCAATCAGGCAACCACAAAGGAGGATAAATCGAACTCTTAAAGAGATAGTCAAGGAAGAACTGCAAAAAATGCTAGATGCAGGATTTATTTACCCTATCTCAGACAATGAGTGGGTCTCTCCTTTAGAGTTAGTGCCCAAGAAAAATGGTAAGTGGAGGATTTGTGTGGATTATAGGGAGTTGAACAAAGCCAAGAAGGATAATTTTCTCCTACCCTTCATTGACTAAGTGCTAGATGGCCTGATAGGGAAGAAATTCTTTTCTTTCCTAGATGGATTCAGTGGGTATAACCAAATCCAAATCTGCCCAGAAGACCAGGATAAGACCACATTCACCTGTCCTTGGGGTACTTTTTCCTATAGGGTCATTCCTTTCGGCCTATGAAATTCTCCTGCCATTTTCCAGAGAGCACTCTTGAGTATTTTTGTTGAATTAGTACATGATGCTGTGGAAATTTATATGGATGACTTTGCACCTTATGGCTGTGATTTCCAAGAAGCCCTAACTAACCTATGCAAATTATTACACAAATGCATTGAAATGAATCTCTCTCTCAGTCTAGAAAAGTGTTAATTATTAATGACTGAAGGGATTGTGCTAGGTCATTCAATATCCTAGCAAGGACTGCAGGTGGACCCAAACAAAATGCAATCATCCAAGGGGTCCCACCTCCACAAAAGCAGAGAGATGTCAGAAGTTTCTTAGGATTGGCTAGATACTACCAGAGGTTCATAAAGGACTTCAACAAGTTGGAATCTCCTTTGTTTGGGTTGTTGGCCAAATATTATGAGTTTATATGGTCAAAGAGCTGTCAAGAGGCCTTAAACATTCTAAAGGGTAATTTAACTACTGCACCAATCCTTAGAGGCCTAAACTGGGCCCTCCCCTTTCATATTCATGCTGATGCCTCACAGAAAGCCATAGGAGCAACCTTAGGTTAGGAAGAGGAGAAATTGCCTTATGCCATCTATTTTATCAGTAAGAACCTGTCAAAGGCTGAGCTAAACTATACTGTAATTGAAAAAAACTCTTGGCTGTTGTGCATTCATTGAACAAATTTGGGCATTACATTACAGGCTATCAAACACTTGTGCATACTGATCATGCTTCAATCAAATATTTAATGAACAAACCGGATGTAAATGCTAGAATTATAAGATGGTTGCTTCTATTACAACAGTTTGATCTAACTATTGTTGATAAGCCTAGTAAGGACAATGTTGTTGCTAACTTTCTATCTAGAATGAATATGCCTGCAGGTGAAGAAGGAATGGTGGATGACCAATTACCATATGAGCATTTTTTTTCTATTTCAGTTCTCTCCCAATGGTTTATTGATATAGAAAACTATCTGGTATCATCACAATTCCCACCAAACTTGCCCTCTAAAGAAAAGAGAAAGATAGTCAGAAAGAGCGCCCCCTTCACCTGGATTGGGGGCAATCTGTTCAATCTTGGCCCACATCAAATCTTAAGAAGGTGTGTAAGGGAAGAGGAAGTCTTTGACATCCTTTTGACCTATCATGATGGGCCTTGTGGAGGTCATTTTGTAGCAAAGAGGAAAACATTCAAAGTGTGTAAGCAAGCTATTATTGCCCTACACTTCATCATGATGTGAAGAAGTACATTAGTCAGTGTGATCGATGCCAGAGGATGGGAAAGCCTAATCCAAGAGATGAAATGCCTCTACAACCTCAAGTCACTTTCGAGCCATTTGACAAGTGGGGCATGGAATTCATTGGGCCTATTAACGCCCCTTCAAAGCAAAAACAACACTTCATTGTGTGCACTGCTTACTTGACTAAGTGGGTTGAAACCAAGGAAATTAAGGAAAAAATAGAAGAGAAGGTGGCTGAGTTCCTAAGGGAGAATATATTCTACAAATTTGGGTACCCTAGAGAGCTAGTCACAGACCAAGGCAACCACTTTACCTCCAGCATGATTGAAGAACTGCTCAGCCATCATAGAATCAAGCATAGGACCTCCACTCCTTATCATCCACAAACTAATGGCCAAGTGGAGGTGACCAATAGGGCACTGGAGAACATCTTAACCAAGGTAGTGAGCATCAACAGAAAGGACTGTGCAAGAGACTAGTTGAGGCCACCTGGGCCTATAATACAACATGGAAGACCACCACTGAATTTACACCCTATGAGCTGGTCTATGGTAAAAAGGCTGTGCTGCCTAATGAATTTGAATATAACACATTAAGGATGGCAGCCCAACTAGATTTAGATCTCAGTCATGCACATAAAGAAAGGTTGTTACATTTGAATGGCCTAGATGAATTTAGAATGTAGGCCCTCCTACATAGAGAGATAGTTCAACTTTTGAGGAAGATCTGGCATGAAAAACACATCAAGGAAAATAAATTTCAAGAAGGAGACTAGGCATTGTTATATGATTCTAGGTTTAAAGACTTCAAGGGCAAGCTAAGGACAAGATGGCTCGGACCTTATGTGGTGGAAAGATGCCATGACATTGGTTCAGTACAAATCAGAACTATTGATGAGGAATCCATTCCATTGCTAGTTAATGGACACCGATTGAAAATGTGCAAGAGGCCTTTATCAAGACAAGAGTTTATTGACAACATTAATAAGACGATGATCATGGTGGACCAAGTTCCAGCTCCCCCCTCATCAAGTCACTGAAAAAGAAAAAGAATAAGGATTTAGGTGAAAACCTCCATGAGGCGCTTGAGTCCTATCTTTCAGTTGAAAACCTCATGAAGCGGTCCAAGGATGAGAAAAAATTGAAAAAGAGTAAGAATATCCCTGGGTGAAAACCTTCCTTGAGGCACCCAGGGTAGATATCTAGGGTGAAAACCTCTCTGAGGCAACGTAAGTGTTTCTTTAAAAAAATATAATAAAAAAAAGAAAAAAAAAAACATAACTGATTTTTGCAGGTGGGTGAAAAAGACAAGCAAGGAGAAAAGAGAAGATCCAAAGGGAACCTTGCCTCATATATATTCCTCTCCTCCACTCCTTACCATGCATCCCTCCATCAATTCCATTATTTTTCACTTCATTACTTCAATTCAGGTGAAGATTGTGTTTTTTGACAGAATCACCTCAACCATTACCATCATCCCTGCATCCACACACACTCCTACTCCCTCTGCCAATTCATTACAACATCCTCACATCACTAGCCAGCAACATGAACAAGAAATTCTAAGGGGGACACCAAGCATTGCCAAGTGGTCATCCAGGAGCTCCACAACAACAACAACATCAAATCCAAGAGCTCCACAGCAGCAACAACATCAAATCTAAGAGCTCCACAACAACAGATACATCAAATCCAAGAGCTCCACAATAGCAACATCATCAAATCCAAGAGCTCCACAACAACAACAACATCAGATGAAAGAGCTCCATAGCAACAACAACATCATATCTTCAGTCACATACACCTACAAAAGCTAATAAACCATCAACAACACCTCTGATCTTTGACAACTGTAGCATGGCATCAAGACCATAGGTAAGTATCCCAATCACTCACTCATACACATCATTTGATCAAATTTTGTAAAGGTTAAGAGGTATTTGGTTTATATGTGAAAAGGTGGAAAAAAGGAAATTCTTTAATAAGTCAAAAGAAATGCTAGAGTCCATAGATATAGTGTTGTTAAGGCAATGATTTGAGAATGCTTGAAGAATTAAGATTTGGGGTAAAAACACCAGTTCACCAAAGACTCGACATACCCTATTTCTTGATGCAATCACTCATAGACTCCAAAAACAAAGTAAATGAAGGAAATTCCTAGCATGGTTCACCATGGGTTGATCAAGATCCTCATTAAGGATGGCCTCCAAAGCCTCAGGATCCCCATAACATGGTCAGTCTTCAGAAACTTACCAATAGAAGATGAAATCAAAACCCTCACCTATTATGTTAGTCCTTCTATTAGTAAGGACGAGGCAAAACAAGAAGAAGACGATACAAATCTAGATGGGGATAAGATGGGTGAAGAAGAAACTAATACAGAGGAACATGCTGAAAGAAGACAAGGAAGATGATGCTGAAACAAGAGGAGGAAACAAAGGAAGAAATTGATGGAGATGCAAAAGAACAACAAAAGGAAGAAGATAAGAAAAACAGAGAGGACAGTTGCAAGAAAAGGAAAACCAGCTAGCATGTATGGCCAACCTCTCCTTGGAGGCCATCCAGTGTAGGATGCCAGCTAAATCCTATGCTCTTTACCTCAGAGAACAATAGCTGCAATTTCAGATTAAAACAATAGAAAAAAGGAGCACCATGCCATTTCAGGACTACAGATAGTTTATTGATCTTGGTGATCAAAGTGCACTAGAGGATAGGTCCAAAATGGCTAAGTTTTACTTGCATGACATAGCCCTCACAACAATGAATATTTGGGATCCTAATGTAGAGCTAGGAGATCTACAATTAATGGCTTTGGCATCATGGATAAACCATGAGAAGTCAAGGGCTATAGATATGAAAGAATATTGGCCAGAGAGCAAAATGAACTTCTTTTCATCAAAGCTGAACAATCAAATCCCATGGCCCTACTCAGCACCCATAATCTAATTACAAATGATCCTCAACTAGCACTTAGATATCTTGCTCCCCAAGGGAAAGAAATTTCACATTTTGAGGATATATTTAAGTTGCTAAGAGATGATAATATACATGCCTGCTAAAATGGAGCACACTGCCACATAGTTTGAAGATCAGAGAAAAGAAGAAGAGGAAAAGAGGAAGTGGGAAGAAGCCAAAAGGAAAGCAGACTTCTATGAACAAGAAGAAGAGACCACAACAGAAGCATGGGATGTCAGAGAGGCTACCACAACCACTAAGTTTCTCAGAGGATGAGCAACACTTTCAGTAGGGGTGATGATGAGCCTCATTATTAAGTAATTATATGGGCCTTAATTGGCCTTAATTCACCTCCTAGCTTAGTCAAACCAACTATTCTCACAACTTATTGCATATATTTGATTATATTTTGTTTATGAAATGAGTTAGAGTTGGATATTTGGCTTTGTGGTCTAATGTGCATATAATGCAGGAATAAAGGATAAAAGCAAGGAGAAATGCAAGTATAAAGGATAAAAACAAAGAACTATAGCAAAGACCTTGGTCAAGACTCGAATGGGACAAGGTATAGGAATTATAGGAGGTTAATCCTCCTCATCTACTACCCCTCCATTCGAATATTCCTCCATTAGCTCAGAGTGCAAACAACCACATCATGAGGAATAAAAGACAGCAAAGCAAGTGAAAAGGACAGACAACAATTTATTCTAAGTTGGGAGCCAAAGCACCCTAATTTGGAAGGAAGACTTCATATGTATAAATAGAGAGGCTTTGGGCCTCACTAGGATTCAGACTTCATTTGTAAAATTCTATTTTATTTCTGAACTACAAAGACTTGTGAATTTTCTCTGTAATCCATGGTTTCTGTAATAAAGATGAGTTCTGTTTAAGCCAGATCTGAGTTAAACTTCAAGGATGAAGCTCTTGGGTTAGGGCCCAACCCAAGCAACCACAACTCCTCTTTACTATACTGTTATGCTAGCACAGAGTTCTGTTCTATTTATTTACTTAAGTAGTTTCATGGTTTTCTATTCATTTGCTCAAGTAGCCTTATCATTTTCACTGTTTATTTGCTTCAGTAGTTGCACTTTCATTACAACGATATAACATAGATCATGCATGGTTTTCCTGTTCATCTGCTTCAGTAGCTGCATTTGCTGTAGTTTACTTTCATTTATGCATTCTTTCAGTTCACAGGTTAGTTAGAGGAAAAATATCACTAGCAGGGTGTGCGCAAGTGTCTCAGCCTCATCTCCTCCCTCTGGGACCATGACTTGAGGAAGAGATCCTTCAGGAACCCCAAAAACACAGTTTTTGGTTCTCGCATGAGCTATGGAGTTTTCTGTTTAATACAGTTAGTTGTTCACCTACACTGGTTTTCTCTGTCATTTTCATTTCAAACCGCCTCCAGCACATTCCTCATGCATTGCTTCCTCGCCATCCGATCACCAACAAACCTTCACAGTCACCGTCCGATTCACTATTTCTCCAACTGCTACCTCGTGTGGAGTCCACCACTCACTTTATGAACTTTAAGTACCCACCGTCGATTTGCCTTGCCTGATCCGATGGTTGTCGTGTCACCCGATCACTTTAGGCACTTTAAATCCCCACCATTGATTTGCCTTGCCTAATCCGATGGCTGCCGCTTCACCCGATTGCCAACTAGCTTGGCCGATCTCCACTGTTGATCAGTCTCACTTGATCCAACGGCTTTCATGCAATCTCACGCGGATTAGTGCACAAACTTTATTCGCCCAAGGGAAAACGAGAAAAGTGGTTTTCTCATGCTACGTGTCGTGTAGTAAGGCTAATCGCATGAAATTTCAAAATAATTCTTACATCTTGAAGGGCCAACGAAACACATCTTACCTCTCTCTAAACCCGCTCCACCATTTAATTTATGAAATTTAAGTCCCCACCGTTGATCTGCCTTGTCTGATCTAATAGTTGTTGCTTCACCCGATCGCCAACTAGCATGGCTGATCTCCACCATTGATCTGCCTCGCCAGATCCGACAGCTATCGTGTGATATCGCGTGGATTTCTATCCAACTGTTATCCCTTGAGAGCATGCGAGAAAAGTGGTTTTTCTGTGATACGTGTCGCAACGTTAGGCTAATTGCATGAAATTTTAGAAAATAACTTATAGCTTTGAGGGCATGCGAAATACAGCTTACCGCCCTCTAAACCTGCTCCACCATTTCCACACATTTCTTTTGCCCGTGATCTAATCTCCACTGTCTATCTCTTGACTTCACCTGTGCAATAAGATCTTAGCCGTCCATAGCTCCTATTAGCCTTGCTCGTCCATCTCTTGGCCTCACCAGCATGATTAAATATTAGCCACTCATCTCCTTTATTCCCTTATCCGTCCATCCACTCACCTCATCCCTCACGACACGATCTCAGCTGTTCATCCACCTTGCTCCCTCATCCATCCATCCCTTCACTTAAAACCTTCGCGATAAGATCTCAACCATCTGTCCCATTAGCAACCCTGTTCACCCATCTACCTACGTAACCTTCTGTGATCAAATCTCCATCGTTCATTTCCTTTCACCCGACTGATCCAACGGTTCTCATGCGTTGTTGCTCCCTCATACCCTCCTTTCACTCATTTCGACCTCTGATCGCTTTTTTTGCCTGAAACCCGATTTAGCCTAAGTTTCTTTGTTATCCCTTAGTCTAGTTTTAATGTGTTTACTTTTGCAACATAGATAATTAGCCTTAGGTTAATGTTAAATTAGCATTTCTGCTTAGCATATCTATTTGGTTGATTAATTTAGGTTATGGTGAAAGTTTAGCCTTTCATACTGTTTTCTTCATTACTGCAATAGAAGTAGCTCTCTCTTAGAATAAGGTTTGCTCTCATTCCATCAAAGAATTAAAGTTTCTTCTGACTCTCTAAATAGTGACAACAGGCATGACCTTCACTTCTACTTGTACATATAGCACTATCACCTCCAAGTTTGTACGAACCTTGGGTTGATAAGTAAAGCTGGTAGCCCTGGGAGTTGCAGCATTATTGTTGCAATACCTAGGCTCATTAGTTCACCTGCCTCCTACATAAACTTAACTATCATTTCATTGACAACAACATCATCTAGGCCCACCCATAGTAGGTCCTAGCCAAAACAGTCTCAACTAGCATCATCTGCCCACCAGTGATGTGGTGGAATTCCTAGCTACCCAAGACCCATAACACAACTGTGGTAACAACCTATGTCTCTAGTCACTCTAGATCACCAATCGGAATAGTCGTGCCCTTGACACGAACATCCTATGGAAAATGGTGCTCCACAAACTTAGTAATGTTCCTCCCATGAGGCAACACCGGATGAATATCCCCCACCACTTCGAGGGGAGACAGTCTGGTCAAGAAATAAATATCCTGTAATGTGAGATCAATATTGTGCCCCTGAACTACAAAGACCTCCTGGTCTAGATCCCAATAGCTCACAATTTCAATAGCAAGGGCTCAACTGCCCTCATCAATGGGTTCTCTACCAACTAAGAACCCCATAACGAGCCAATGCCCCTCAAACCCCCTGATCCCTCTAGATCTCGGATTGAAGAGCATCAAAGTGTCATTCACACTAGTTGATTTTCAACTCTACCATGCCTGAAAAACACCACATGTCTTGTCAGTTCAGAGAAGAAAACACTGGTCTACGCTGATCAACCTATAACCCCCACCAGACCAATAGACCACCCCCTTTTCAGCCCCAAATTGTAGTTTTCTGCCTAGAAAGTGTGAGCTCACAGGTTTTCACCTATTTCCTGCAAGTTGTATAGCACTTCTGGGCCCAAAAAGTGTGATGCGACCATGAAGAAGAGTAGGGGTCTCCCAGTGAGGTTCCAGGGGCCAAAAATCAAGAAATAAACCACTGAAATTGAAGAGATGAGTAAGGCTACCTACCTGAAAGTCACAGATCCTAATTCTGACGGTTGGTTTGTCTGCTATGATCTCCACAAGATTTAAGGCCTTTTCATCATCTCCAAATTCTCTACAGCTCACTTAGAAAATGAATCCAAATTGGAGGGAAAACGTACTTTCATAGAAAAATCCACAATTTTTGTATCGCCCATTGTGACCAAACTGTAGATCAATTTGACATACCATTAGCACTGTTGGAAAGCTCTCATTGAGCTCTATAATGGGACTACCTCAGTTTCTGATGATTTGACACTTTACTAGGAAGCCATTTTTCCAAGTAGGGTCACTTCGTCGCCACTCAAAATCAAATAACTTCATAAAGTGACACTTGTACTTTGAGGTCCACCTCCTCCTAATAATTTTTGTACCACGTGTCGAGTTTTGTCATGAGTAACCATCATTTACTCATGTTTTCATGGTCCCCTCTGGGCCTATTTTGTGTGGTAGCGTCATCAAGTCACCCTTGTTCAAAGCATCCGTGATGAGTCACCCTTGCATCCATGGAGTTTGTTTCACGTCCCATTTTATCATGTCACAATATTCCATCCATATTTTCATACCGTTCATCCTGTGTTACCCATTTTGGCCTCCAACCATACTATCCCCATTCCCTACGGAGTTGAGTCAGTTGATGCAAGGTCAACCATGCACTTTATGCTCTGACAAGGGAAGTCGTTTGTTTGTCCCTTAGTACTACCTTCCCCATTATCCCTGGTGTCAGTCCATCATTCACATTACTATTTTCCCTCGTGCCTTAGTTGAGGATCCTCATTTCCTCACCTGTAATGGGCCCTATTCTATCGAGATCAGCGCATTTATTCCAAAAGAACGGCCTAGAGGGCGGTGTATCTTGGTTCCAGCTTCCATTCTTGTTCGGTGCCTCGGATCGAGAAGAGGGACTCATTATTTCCCTTTGACTTGGTTGTTTAATGTTTTTGATCCATACACTTGATGGTCCAGTGATGCGACAGATTGTACCAGCGATTCCCCTGTGTGAGTAAGATGTTTCAAACCTCATGAGGGGGTGGCCCTTCAGGTAGCCCCCCACATGCCCAGATGCATTCCTATTATGCTATAGCCTCAGATTCAGTTCCATAGTGTTGATGGGTTCAGTTCCTACCGATCATTGTGTTCATATCATGCATATCTCCTTCAGATGATCCATTCAATTTTGCACATCCCTTCCCTGTTCAGCAGGGCCTCTCCGATTGTTCTACCCTCCCTCCCACCCATTTTTTTGAGGGAAGGGCCATTATATCCCATGTACTCAGATATCATTGTATTCAGTCTTGGCTCATGTTTTCTCCAGGTACATTATGTATATGGGACACATTGTATTATTTTCTGGCTTTAATATGCTAGCATGTCATGTACCATTCAACATGTAATTCATTGCTCAGTTTTATGTTTCTGGGCGCACCATTATTTTTGTGCTAAGTTATCTTGGCTGGTATGGGTATGCCTCCCCTGCCTCATTGAGGTTCGGTACCACAACATAAAAGCAAACTTGCATTGGTCTTGCCCCCTCTGTCCCTATCCTCTCTCACTTTAGCTTTATTGGTCTCTCTCTCTCTCTCTCTGTGACTCCCTTGTGTTGTCTAGTGATTGTGTCTTTACAACATACTTTGGTCATACATTTTTTTCCTAACATTCATACATTGGGGGGCAATTTGTTATCACCAAAAAATTGATCATCTAGCCTAATTTACTAGATGGATTGAAGTACACCATGTAAAGCCAATTTTACCAGAGTAAAATTGCTTTCACTGTGAGAAATTACCTAATAAATCACCTTTATTAAGTAATTTATAATTAAACCCCTGAAGAATAATTAAATAAATCACTATTTATTTAATTTTCTTCTACGAATAATTAATTAAACCATTGTTCAATTATTATTCCTTGTCATATTTGACCTAGTCATGAAAAATAAACAGATAAATCATTAATTATTTTATTTTTCTCTAAGAATAATTAATTAATCACTACTAATTATTATTTTTTGTCAAATTTAACTAAATCCCTCAGGAATAATTAAATAAATCATTATTTGTTTATTATTCCTTAACCAATTTCTTGAGATGATAAATAAATCATTTATTTATTTATTATTTTTAAATAAAAGTTTAAATACTTTTTCCCTCCTAACCAAATATAATAAAATATTGCAAGTGGTTATTTCAAGAATGGGGTTATTTGAGGATAACTCAATATTTTGTTATAAATAGAAGGGTTTTCCATTGATTATTAACTTTTGATTATTTTCATTGTTGCACTCATTGTTGTAACTCTAATTATTTTCATTGCCACACACCATTTTTGCTCGGTTTACAAATTATAGAGGAGAGAAACTCTACACAAGATAAAGACGTTTGAGGATAGCCAAGAACCCATCCCATAGAGGGGTCTGCTAACATTTATTTGTTCCCTTCACAGGTGTTATAATAAAATTTATTCTCTGTATATCTGATTTCCATTGGATGATTGGAGTTATTACTATTTATTTTTGCTGTTTAGCTATGATTGTGGCATAGATCAGAATTTTGGCAGGTTTTGTTTCTATCAGTTGCTGCAGATCTACAATGTTTAGCAATCATTTATATTGTTGAGTCTGTTTATCATCCACAGTCTTAAGTTGGTTCTTTTCATACATCTTTGAGAAGAAAACACTACAACAACTGGAGTAGCACTAGTTGAGTGAATTAGTGTATCAACTGACTGTTAACTCTCTATTAGTTCCACAAACAGTTTGGAACTAATTTAACTAAACTTAACTCAATAAACTAAGTTATCTAATTACAACTCACAATTAACTCATATTGGATCCCTCTAATATAGGTGGAACATATACATGACTTCAGAAACACTTCCAACTCGAAATTCCTAAGCTAATTAAGTTAATTAAATATATTAACTATTTACAAGTTGCTATGAGAATATAATTCGATTTTAATTCTCATTTTAATTAAAGGACAAATTAAACTAGAATTTATGGATTCTATTTTTAACATTTCTTGTTGTTATTTTCAACATTTAAAATGGGTTTCAAGGGGAAATCGTCTTTGTGGATCTTAGAGAGACCATAAATCCTTGGGGTGATCTCTTTGCACAGGGTCAATTTCTTTTCCAGATGATCATCTAGGTTAGATTCCTTAATATCCTGATTGACATCCTTAATAATGTGAGAAATAGGATTTTGTTTAAGCTTATTATAACTGCCACTATAAGAGAGGTGATCTCTCATTTTAGAGTTATAATCCTCCTTGTCCATAATTACCATGTCACCCCCTTTACTAGCTTATAAAATAACAATATTACCATTATTTCTCAAATTTTTGAGAGCCATTAATAATTTTTGATTTAGATTAGACCTGGGAGGTTTGGCTTTGCTCATGATAACAACACAATCTTGAGGAATCCTTTCTTTATCCACATCATCCAATCCCTGGATACTATCTTCAACATTGCATATGATGCTTTCAAAGGGAATCCGTTTTGGGGCTATAGTGGACCCTAGGCCTTTATTAAGTACTTTGATTTCATCATTTGTTAGTGCATGTGACGAGATATTTACCACCTTTATTTTTAAAAAGAGGTTAGTATTAATATTCGATGGAACATTGTTCACGATATTTGAATGGGTAATGCATGAATCAAAGTTTTTGACCGGGGGTTCTTTAATATCTAACGACTTGGAGGAAAAACAAAAATTATTGGGTGATGGGTTTCTATTGGGAATATTTGAGGGAGTGATATTGGTCGGATTTGGGGAGAGGGTAGCGATATTTGAGGGACATGTCATTGATGACGTGTTCAGGTTGAATGCATTGGGGGGTGGATTGTAATTGGGGCAGAGGGAAACAATGCTATTAGAGGGAGTGATCTCACGTGACATCGAACCATTCGTGAATGGACTGTATGCAATGGGGGCCGGGTTGTGAGAGGGGGAGAAATTTTTTATATAGGAGTTTGAAATGAGTGAATTTGGGGAGAAGGCAGAGTCTCTGAGGGAGTAATGTTTGAGGTAGTTAAGGGAGCAACGACTATGGTAAATACATCATCAGTAGACCTGCCACCATCATTTTCAGCCGAAAGATTAATATCCAACATGCTGGATGACTAATAATAGGGAATATTGGTCAAATTGAATCAGGTTTAGAAATAAATATCTGTTAAATTAATATTAAATGATTAAATTAGTATTAAATTGGGATTAATATAAAAATGGAATTCAATTATTAAACTATTAAAATATTATTAAACTAGAATTAAAATAGGATTGAAAATGAAATAAAAATTATATTTTTAATTAGAAATAGAGTTTAAAAGGATAATTAATAATGAAGAATAAAGGGTATGAATAAAGGGGATAAAAAAAGATTAGGTAGGTAGGCAAAATAATAGAAGAAATAAGTCATATTTTGGGGTTAGAATTAAATTAAAACTGAAACATTTAAAATATTAAAAAGAAGAAAATATTAAGATTAGTTTAAGAGAAGAAATAAGAGGAAGAAATTAAATAGGATGAATAAGACTAGAGAAAGGGGAGGGAAAGAGGACAATTGAGGCAAAGAAAGGATGGGAGTGCGGGGGCAGAGTGTAGGGGGAGCGTGGTGGGGAACAAGGTATTGACAAGGTCACTAAAACCATTGAATCATCCTCTTTGGACCTGTTTATCCAAAAGATTCTCATTATCCCTTAACCCCATCACCCACAGGATCTATGGTAACCCCTACAATCTACAAGAAGGTTATTCCCCTTAGACCCATAATAAGTGTCATTGATGGCCATGTTGTCACCTTATGAAAACAGAGTTTCAGTTGTAAAAAGAGTACCAAAGAACATAGAGTTTTTCAGCCATATTCCAAGCCACAAAATATCTCAAAGCTAAATCATACCCTCTCCATTGGATAATTTTTGGAATAATCTTTCCAACGGTAGGTGGAAGTCCAAAAACAGACTCCTGGATTAGAAGTTAGAGCAGATTGAAAATACCCTTTCAAAGCAAGAAAGCAAAGGAAAAACGGCTAAGGGTCAGCCTCATCACAAATCGCAATTGGGGCTTTCTGGAACAACAGTAGGGGAAGGCAACAAAATTTGTGATAGGCGGATAGCCGATATCAGAAATCGGCTATTGGTGGGTCTGAGGTAGAGTAAATATCACATATCAGTGGTCGGAGGCCCATGATGCATCACATATCGGTGGTTCACAATATAGAGCGTCGATATCACATATTGACAAACGTAGGTGAAAAGCGATGCACAAAAAACCAGGACCAGAACATCGCCGAAATTTGGGTCTTTATTGTTAGAGCGTTGGGAGGGGCCAATTTCATTTAACAAAGAAATTCAAAGAAAAACCAATGGCGGATGGGCCCTTTTCTCTCTCCTCCAGGGGGGCCACGTGACAGAATCCTTTTAGTCCTAAGAATCCAAGGGGTAGCTGATGTCAGCATGACGTGGCGGTAAGAAGTACATGTGGCATTCTAATTTGGAATTTTTAGGGTCCTATGGGGGCATTTCCTGGTGACACGTGTCACCTCTCTCAAAGTGACACATGGCAGTGATGATGTTACCCATCACAAATCGGAAATCAACAAATGCATAAAGCAAAGTCCCTCCTCCGCCGCAGTCCCTCTCGTCTTGCGATTGTGCTATGCGGGAAACTCTCCCAAATGTGATATTTTATATATTAAACACCCCCCATCTCTAGATGGCCTAGATTGACTTCGCCCAGATCTACAGCTCACAGGCCTTTTCAGGCCCCCCACCATGTTTCCGTTTATTAGCGGGGGGGTTTGAAAAAAGTAATTTCCCCACCAAGCCCCGCCACTACATGTCCCTCTCATGTTTTTTCTCTCCCCCCCTCACTTACGACTTATCGCTCATGCCCCCCTCCGAAAACCACTCATCCTCACACTCTCTCCCATATTGCGATGGCGATACCCTGGGTGGGCCCAATGTTGCAGATCGACGATCACAAGGGTCAAGGGGAAATATCAAAGGGAAAGCATTATAAACCACCGGTGTGCGGGATTCTATGTAACAAAGGAAGAAGATCCCTGAAGGGAAGTCCAATGGCCCCAACGCCCGAGGACTAAGCACTTGTTCATAGCCCCCGATAACATGAAGTAAAAGGGGCTAAAGTGGACCTGGAGGCCTCATCCTATAAAGTATTTTCAGTAAGAAATACCTATATGAGAACTTCGCGACCATGTAGTACATAAATTTAAAGGCACGATGGGTCGGCAACTGTGGCATTTAATAAGGAAGATGGAGCATTCAAATCCATCATGGGTTGATCCAGAAAGGCCCTCTATGACACGGAACCAAGGTTGACGTTGACAGAAGTAAACAAGGACTTAGTAGCTTGGGAGGACTTGATTATCCAGCATGGTGCCCCCATATATAGGAAAGACGAAGTACTGCCCGGGGGTCTTCTGCTTCAGTACTGCGACATGAAATTGATAGTGCCCACTACTAGCTTTGAAGGATTAATGGTTCAAGCAGTAAAGGAAAGCAACAAGAGTCAGCTGAGTAACACAGGAGGCTAGACCGTGAGCAAAATTGAACATGAAGCAACGACGATCACATGGATGGGCACAGAGATATTTTGTTAACATTCTTCTCCGACTGTTGACTTGTTTTGTCGTCCTATAATGTGCCACCATTAAATGAGGAAATTACTATTTTGTAATGTTTTTGGGCCATAGAGCCATCCCTAGCCGAGACATGTAGTAGACCTGACAACTGAGACTCGATCGAAGATATTATTTTGTAATAAATGTTCAATGATCACCTCTACAGATAAATAGGGGAAATAAACACTTTACAAAGGTTCAGAAATCCTAAAGAAAAAGCTACGTGTTGTTTTCAGACTGTATGACTTTATAATGTAGATCTTTCATAATGTCAAGTAAATGGTGGTGATTCCCCCTTCGAGTATTAAAGTATGTTATCCCTTTGTTAAAACCCATTATGTTCATGTTTCTTCTATGTATTCATGCAATCATATCTGTTAGAAATATTTCGTACTTCCTCACAGATTCATTTGTATTGACTTATTAATGCATGTGCCTATATGGATTATTGAGATTATATCTTTAAATTTTCACTACATTAATCATAACATTCAATCTCTCTTTTTTCCATTATATCTACCCATAACTCAAATAAGTGAAGAAATTCTTAATTCTTCAAGCTTTATGTGTTAAAGGTAGAATTATTGATGCTTTAAGCTCTATATGATGAGTTGCTCTTTCTCCTTATCCTCTTTCATTTCTCTACAAAATCTTATTAAACTGTAAGTCCTTGAATCACTCGACATCCACTATTTTATGCATATATCTCTATGAACTGCATATGTGAAAAAGTACCAGAAATGCATGACTTATACCTTTGGATGAATGAACCAACCCATTCCTTTTAATATATATATATATATATATAGAATATATGTGATGTCTCCATTTTCCTGAGAATCATTTGAGACACACAAAATCTAGATGTGCCCAGGCACTGGTCTTGTAACAATCCAAGGCTATCTCTGGGAGCGACAACATCTTCTAGTGCCATTGCCGGGGAAGATATTGAAGGATTTTTCTCGTGGGATATGACAAGTTGAGCCCTATTTGTGTAGGTGAGAAAAGGCATTCTGATTGCATCACATCACCTTGGCGGCTCCACAAACCCCCATTTTCATTTATCGCCCTGGCTTTTAAAAAGTCCCACACTCGCTTAGATACCTCTCTACAGAAAGCCTCATTTGTATCTGACCTCGAGAAATTATTTTTCAGGAAAGTTTGGAAGGAGAAAACTCCTACTACCTACGCTACTGCCCCATGAGTCTTTGAAGCATCCTCATCTAGCTCTCAACCCGATGTTAGTCACTACTTAGGAATTAATCCTAAAACCCTTACATACCCTGCTATCAGTCCAGCCACTCCTACCACTGTGTTTTTGGCCCAAGTTCCTCAGAAAAATCTCAATCCCCCTCCATTAATTCAGATGGATGTTCCAGGTTTTTTGTTGAATAAATATGCCCTGCTTGATTTACCTCAACCCCTCAACCCTATGCCCCAGGACTACCTAAAGCTTCTACCTAGGTTCAATGGGGAGGATGAAAACATTGCATAGAGACACATTGAAACCTTCTGTTCTTTTGCTAAGAATCTAAACGTAGAATAACTGGATGTGTTCCTGAGACTTTTTGTATAGTCCCTTGATGGAGAAGCCAGAAAATGGTTTAAAGCCCTACCCATTGCCTCCATCACTACCTGGGAGGAACTTGAAAACTCTTTCACACAAAAATGGGGTGAAAAGAGAAATCATGAGTACCTCCTTGGAGAGTTTAATGCTATAAGGAAGAAGGAAAAATAAGATATCTTAGATTTCATAAAAAGGTTCAATAAGCAGTATAATAACCTGCCGGGTGAGATAAAGCTTGATCCAGATGCTTCTCGAGTAGCTTTTTCGGGAGCCTTTGAATCCGACTTTGGTTTTACTCTAAGGGAAAGGAAGTCTCTCACTTTAGATCAACTCCAAATCGATGTGCTTGAGGTGGAAGCAAATTTCACCTCAGTTGAGAAGTCAAGAGGAAAGTAGGAACCTATTGAGAATATAAGAGGGAGAGAAGAGGCATCCTCCTCTGGTCAATCTAAAGAATCACCGGACCTGAGGTGGACAAATTCGATAAACTCATTAGGATTTTATCACATAAGGTTGGAAAGCTTGAATTTGAGAACAAGAGTCTCTTAGAATAGAATGCTCAAGTGAACAACCGGGGTTATAACCCACAGTATAGAAGGCCTCCATTGCAGATACTTCCAAGGGAAAGAAAGGAACAAATTGACTAGATCCCTCATCCTCTGTATTTAGAGATGATCCCGATGAAAAATCATTAGATACACATGAGATGCAGGGAAACTTGTATTCCACTTTCTCTGAAGAAGAACATGAAAATATGGCTCACCAAGAGACCAGTCATGATGGAGAAGCATCAACAAATGAGAAGGATATAGATTATTATTGTAAATAGTTTGTGGATTTCATGCAAACATAGCCACACCGAAAGTATGATCTAAGATCTTCAAGAAAGAGGTCAAGGGAATTAGAACAACAAGAGGGAACTGCTCCCCAAGTTATTCCCCCAGTACCAAATAAAGGGAAAGGTAAGCTAAATCCTGACCCTTCCAAGATAAAAGTATCCACAAATAAGGAAAGCAATAGTTCCAAGGGACATGCAGAAAAAGAGGCACCTATTCTACAAAAAAATGCCAGTGGTAAGGAAGGAGAAGCAGAGCCAGGAGGTATAGAAAAAGTTCAACCTACATTCAATCTTTAGAAGGAGCTTGAAAAGGTAAATATTCTTGTTCCTCTGATTGAGCTTCTAAAGCAGCCTACTTATAAAGCTCAAGTCTCTCAATTCATGCATCCATCCACCTTAGCACCAACCCATGACAGTTTAAACCTTCAAGAGGAGAGGCCAATGGTTGTTTTTGGGCTACATGTGGAAGAACTCGATCCTTCTACTGTATCCTTCTACATGACCCTAGTAATACATGACCTCTTATTGCATAATTTCATGTTGGATTCCAGAGCCTCAAACAACCTCATGCCCCTAGCAGTGATGGAACAATTGGGCTTGTAGATCACTAGGCCCTATAAAGACCTATACTCCTTTGACTCTAAAAGGGTAAAATTCTTGGGAATGATAAAGGAACTGGTCGTAAACTTGGATCAGATCCCTTTGAAGAGCATGGTAATGGACATAGTAGTAGCAAACATTCCCCCTTGGTTTGACATGCTCCTATATAGATCTTAGGGTTCCAAAGTGGGGGGATCTATTAAGTTAGATCTAACTTATGCCACTATTCCCACTTTTGGAGGTGAGTAAAGGAGGCTGTAGAGAGAGTCTAGGTTTGTAAAAACTGTGACCCCAGCTAAAGGCTCAGAAAACTCCCCAGTGCATGAGAAAGTAGCCTCTCCTACCTATTCCTGAAGAAGATGAGACCATCTTAGAGGAAACTTCAATACACCTAACAAGGAAGTTATAACACCAACACACAAATGAAAAAAAGGTATGGAATTATACTTTGACAGAGAAAATTCCAAAGAGAGAAATGAAGTAGGAGTATTGTTGGTATCTCCTGAGGGCAGCTTGATACCCCTCTTATTCAAGCTGGAGTTTGAGGCAACCAAAAATGTGGTAGAGTATGAAGCATTTCTCCTTGGGTTACAAATGACAAAGAATATGAATATTGAATGCCTAATAGTCTATGGAGACTCTGAGCTGGTTGTAAGGAAGATTAGAAATTAGTGCCAGGCCAAACACCCCAGACTGAGGACTTACCAGAATGAAGTGTGGGATTTAATTGATAACTTCTTCCTGGATTTTAATATCCAATTTCTGCCTAGAGAAGGAAACAGAATGGATGACTCCCTTGCTGTAGCGGCAAGAAGTTTCAAGCCCCCTCAAAATCCGCTCCTCAGGTATGAGGTAGAATTCAGATATAGACCCTCTATACCTGATAATGTCAAGCACTAGAAGGTATTCGAGGACGACGAGCAGGTGAAAATATTCATAGAAGTCATTGGGGAGTTCGCTAACTCCACCATTGATCAAGAAGAAGAAGAAGCAGATCAAGAAACCACTTCGTGGGAAGACACAATGGCTGGGCGCAAAATTCTGCAACTAAAAGGGAATACCATCCCTCGTGGACTAGTCCCACTGGAAATGATTTTTAATAAGGATGATGTAACCTCCAAACCCATGGCTCCAAAGATAGATAATCAAGTAGAAGATTGTAATATCATCTCAGAGGAGAAGCCCCAGATGATCAGGCTATCGAAAGGAATCCCCTTGCAATACAAACAAAGGTATTTAAATCTATTCAAAACCTACAAGCATGTTTTTTCTTGGTCTTATGAGGATTTGAAAGCATTTGATACTAACATCATATAGCATAAGATTCCTTTAAAGGGTGGAATAATACCATGCAAGCAAAAACCTAGGAAGATAAATCCACTCTTACTCCTCTCCATTGAAAAAGAAGTGAGGAAGATGCTATAGGAAAAGATCATAGTGCCTTTAAGGTACTCTGAGTGGGTGGCAAACTTAGTCCTTGTCTGGAAAAAGAACAGAGAAATAAGGCTATGTGTAGATTTTTGGAATCTAAATAGTGCATCGTTGAAAGACAACTACCCACTCCCTAAGATGGATTATATATTGCAGAAGGTGGTTGGCTTAGTTAGAATGTCCATGATGGATGGGTTCTCTAGTTACAACCAATTGGAAATCCACCCTGATGATAAGAAGAAGACTACTTTCACCACCCTGTGGGGAACATTCATGTATGCTCGCATGCCTTTCGGTCTTATTAATGTAGGGGCCACATTTCATAGAGCTATGGACATAGATTTCGTAGGGGAGCAAGAAAAATTCGTGGTGGTTTATTTAGATGATATCACAGTCTTTTCTAAGACTGATGAAGAGCACATCCTCCACTTGAAGCTCACCTTTGAGAAATGCAGGAGGTATGGTCTTTCTTTGAATCCTAAGAAATCTCAGTTCACCCTGAGTGAGGGGAAGCTACTAGGACACATAGTAGCGCAGGAAGGTGTGAAGATTGATCCTAAATGAGTCAAATCCATCATTCATATTCCTCTACCTAGGAATAAGAAAGAGGTCCAAGCCTTTCTGGGGAGAATAAATTTCTTGAGGAGGTTCATACCCAACTATGCAGAAATAGTCAAGGGTATTACATACATGCTTAAGAAGGAAAATGAAGTCAAGTGGAGCCCTGCCCCCCGAGATTCTTTCATTAGAATTAAAGAATCTTTGGCTGAAGCCCTGGTACTAGTCAACCCTAACTATTGATCACTTTTCTATATCTTTTCTTTTGCTTCTGTACATATTACTTCTGTAGTTCTTCTATAGAAGAATAAATATGGTTATGAATAGCCCATCGCCTTCTTTAGCCAAGTCCCAAGGGATGCTGAGTTGAAATATAACATCTTGAAGAAACAAGCCTATGCACTAGTCAAGGCTTTGAAGGCATTTCGTATGTATGTGCTACAATCGGAAATCACAAAATTTGTCCCAATGACAATATTCAAGGACATCCTGGTGCAAGGAGACATCGAAGGAAAAAGAGGTAGGTGGATAGCAAAAGTACAAGAATATGAGCTACACATAAAGCCTGCTAAGCTCATAAAAGGCCAGGGGTTGGCCAAGGTTTTATTCGAATCTAATTGCCATGCTTTAGGGATAAACCTGATAATAGAGGAAGGCAGACCAGAGGATCATCAAAACGGGATTAAAACATCTGAGCAGAAGATATATACTAAATATGAGGGATCACCCTGGTATATGAACATTTTTCATTATCTATTATTCCTAAGGTGCTCGCTGGGTTGGATAAATTAAAATACTGAACTCTGAGATTGCAAGCAAAAAAATATGTCATATCCAATGGTATACTCTATTGGAAGGACTTGGTGGGAGTATTGCTATTATGCCTAGTAGAGGGTGAAACCCATAAAGTGATTGAGGATTTTCACAGAGGAGTTTGTGGAGGTCAATACAGCTGGAAGACCACAGCACATAAAATCCTCAAGGAAAGATTCTATTGGCCCACACTGTTTGGAAATGTTCATTCCTAGGTTAGGTTGTGCCAGAAGTGCCAAGTGTTTGCTGAGAGGCAAAAAATTTCTCCTCTCTCCCTAATTTCAGTACATGTGGAAGAACCTTTTAGACATTGGGGACTAGATTTCATAGGAGAAATAAACCCACTGTCTAGTGGCCAACACAAGTGGATATTGACGACCACATATTATTTCACCAAGTGGTTAGAGGCCATCCTAGCTAGAAATGCTACAAAATCAGTTGTAATCAAGTTTATGGAGGAGAAGGTATTATCTCACTTTGGTTTTCCTATCAAAATTATCACCGATAATGCTTAGGTCTTCAAATCTGCGAAATTCATCAGCTTCTGCTAGAAATTCAACATCATCATCAGGCACTCCACTACCTACTATCCTCAAGGTAATGGCTTAGATGAGTCCTCAAACAAAATAATGGTGTGGGTGCTGAAGAAAACCATCGCTGAGAATAAGAGGAACTGGGACTCCCAATTGAAGTTTTACCTATGGGCCAACCGAGTAACTCCTAAACGATCCATGAGGAAATCACTTTTTGAGCTATTGTATGTTAAGGTTGCAATCTTCTTGATCCAATTAGCGATGCTGGTGGTGAAGTTTCTATAAGAAGATGAGGAAGAACCAAGTGCCTTGACAAGAAGTATAAATCCACTAGTCGAGATTCATGAAAATAGAGAACAGGTGGTGGCCAAATTATCAAATTACCAACAAAAGATGAAATCCCTGTTTGACAGGAAGGCCAAGGATCGACCTCTTCAACCAGGAGATTTAGTTCTCTTATGGGATGTCCGACGTGAAGACAAAGCCAAACATGAAAAATTCGATCCACTCTGGTTCGACCCTTTCAAAATTGTAGAAGAGAGAGGAAATTGTTGGGTTGTGTTATAGGTAGGTTGGGCGAACCTACCTATGGTTTTCGGTCCATGGTATTGGATGCTTCGACATGTATAAATATGTATTGTAACATTGAAAGGAATATAATGAAAAAACAAGCTAGTAGTCTCGGTTTTGGGATCTAGGGGAAAATCTTTGTGTACATGTGTTTTATGTGTTATGCCCTCACATTGTTTATTTTCTTTTTAGAATTCATATGCAGGTAATTTCTGTACAGAGTTAAAACCTACATTTGGTATCAGAGTTGTTTTGGCTTCAAGGGGATGCCTTTGTTGCTGAGGTTTTTCACTCAAGCCTGTGGTAGACCCTGCCTAGTGGGAGATCTGCGAAATTGATTCTGGTGGTAAAAGAAGATGGCGAGTAGTCGAAACATAGAGATCGAGAAATTTAATGGTCAAAGTTTTGAGTTGTGGAAACTCAAGATGGAGGATCTGTTGGTGGATAAAGATCAGTGGATCATGGTAGATTCGGGTACTAAACCAATGAGAGTGTCCGATGAAGAATGGAAGAAGTTGGATCGGAAGGCAAAAATCACAATATGATTGTGTGTCTCAGATTCAGTATTATTGAATGTATCAGGGGAAGCTACGACAAAGGCTTTGTGGGACAAGTTAGGGAATTTGTACCAATCTAAGTCTCTGGTGAATAAACTGTTCTTGCGGAAAAAGCTGTATAACCTGAGGATGAAAGATGGAGACTCGGTGACAGAGCATTTGAATGCATTTAATACTATGGTAAGTCAGTTAGCATCTGTTGATATTAAAATTTTAGATGAAGATAAGTGCATCAGTTTGTTGTGTTCTCTACTAGATTCGTGGGATAGTCTAGTTATTGCAATAGGTAGCAATGCAACTACCTTGCAGTTTGATGAAATAGTCTCAGCCTTGCTGACGGAGGAGATGAGACAAAAAAATATGGAGAGCTAGAATGGTGATGCTTTTGCTGTACAAGGATGGTCCCAGAACATAAACAAAAATAAGTCATCGAGTGGGAGATCTAAATCTAGAGGGAGATCTAAATCTCCAGGAAATCCTGTAAAGGTGGTATGCTGGAAATGCGGAAAGGAAGGGCACTTCAAAAGGGACTGTAAATCTAAAGCTCCTGATAAAGGAAAGGGATCTGATGATGCTCCTTCTGTAGAGGCAAAAACCAGCTCAGATGAAGGTGGGGATGTGTACTTGGCTTCTTCAAGTACACATGTAGATCATGG